>BGPR01003876.1:28670-103291 GCA_013235015.1 Araneus ventricosus
CCAAATGAACTTAAATTAATACAAACCAATAGCTATCAAGAACCAGTCATTTTTCTGGACTTAATTATTGATTTCAAAAATACTTTAAAAATAGATATTTGTGACAAAAGAAATGAGTTTAAATTTGATGCCAATAAATATATTTTTGGAACTCAAACATTTCTTCTAAAATTTATAAAAACACTATCATTAATCAACTCATAATAAATTAACAAAACATGCTACGATAAAAATTCCATCAAGAAACATATTCAGCACCTTATAAATAACCTTAATAGTAATAAAATTCCTACCTCCTTCTACGAACCTTTAATTAATGGCTTTAAGATTTGAGTAAAGGATTGCTATTTCTTATTAGAGCTATGCTGGCGCATTTCAATACTGTGGCAGGGTCTCTCAAGCTTGACAGGTCTAATTCGATTACCTCGAAAATGCATCTTTCAGTCGTTTATTAATGGAATTCAAATTCAAATATTTTTAAAAACTTACCGTTTTCTCCTTAATTTTTCAATACAACCTTTTGTTACCATTTTCCCTTTTCTATAATTATTTATTTAATTTACATCGTTTACTCAATCTAGATCGATTTCATCTTTGTTTCCATCGGTATCTTAATCTTAATGGAAACTCCCTCAAACTTTAGAATTTTGTTGCAAAAGAAAGCAACTTGATATTTCGTAAACATCGGGACCCTATACGATCTGTTCAGTTCTTTGTCCTATCTCCCGTTGGATGCATCCCTCAGTTTTAGGAACGTAAAATAATTTTTAATATTTGGTATTTCATTCGAATCCTAATTTTTGGTCTATCATAATGCTCGGGGTGAAGGACAGTGTTTTCAGCTTTATGCTAACACTTTTCGCAGAAAGCATTAAGATTTCTCTGATTTTTTAGAGGTTCGTATAGATTTCACTTACTTACCCTTGATAAGCATCTATACGCTTTTACCGATAAACTACAGTCTTTTTTTATCCATTTTAATTTGACATTGATTGATTTTGATGACATGGATAGATATATATATATAATATTCGGGCTTCTCTTCCTGCCGAGCGTCTCGCTATGATATTTTTCAATTTATTAAATTTTTGTCCTTGTTTTCTTGTATGTTTTTGAATTTTTGTCTTTTGATTTTCAACGAATTTTTACGATTTGATGGTTTTATTTTGGAAAATATAAATGCAAATTAAAATACCAAAGTAAAATCCAATTAATTTAACTTATTTAGAATTTGCAAGTGCCTAAAGCAGTATCCTAAAATTCATTTATGTTTGGAGACGGCAGAAGAAATAAAAAAATCTTGTATCATTAATTTTTAACAATATTTCATGCATTTTCAGTGTAATTTGAAATCATAGTTGTTTAGACAAGGGAAGGATAAATAATAAACATCAATAAAAGAATATGTATGATGCAATTGTGATTAGTATAACACTTAAACTTAAAATCTTAGTATAAAATACAGAAGCAGATTTAAAACACATCTGAATTTCGCATTGGTAAAACAGGTCATAAAATAAATTCTAAATATATCCTTAAAATCCCGTTTCATAAAAGTAACCCTATTGGTACACGAATATTGAGCAATGCCTTCAGTATAACGGGCAATGCCGAAATATTCTGATACGACGTCTCTCGTTATTCAACGCAATTTTTGGCGAAAAACAGGAAAGAATCGCAATTTTTGCTATCTAAGTTTCGCCAATTTCAAGATTTATTACAATTGCAGCAACCATTCAGTATTTTGTAATGACGTCAACAGTCCCTCTTCCTGTGATTGGGGTAATTTAACTGTACTATGAATGAAGCCCTCAATTACCGAAAGGGCACTCCTATCCCCCCTGAGAAGAGCAGGTGGTAGCATTGCAACAGCTCCCATTGAGAAAGCTGAAATGTTGGCTGATAGCCTGCAAAACTAGTTCCAGCTCTATAGGGACATTGAGAATCGTCCCCTCACTCACACTATACGAAAGAAAGTTTCGGAATTCTTCAGTAAACCCCACACAAACGACCTTGAACCGATTCGCGCGAAAGAAGTCGCTGATTTTATCAACAAACTAAAACCCAATAAAGCGCCTGGTCTAGATTTAATTTCGAATTGCAAGCTTAAAAATCTCCCCCTTAAATTTATTCTTTCCATCACTTTCATTTGAAATTTAATCAGGGACGTGGCGAGCGTTTCACATCAAGGGGGTTGTGAAATACAAAAAATGCCTACTCTAATGATGAACTTTGCCGACTTTAAATAACGGTTATTTTTTATGCTGCCCAATAAACATAGTTCGAACTGTGATGTATAACATCATTTTAGATTACGAGGAGATTAAATATCTAGGAATCACCAAGGACAAAAGATTTACCTACAGATACACAATGAAAATATGGAGGGGAAAAAAGTGGCTCTCAAATTAGAATGGCAAATGGATTCATTAAAAGGAAATAATTTGTATATTCGAGAAAATACGAGTATTAGTAGTAAATCTTTAACTGCACGTGTGCGAAACATAGTATACTTCTTTCATAATTGTGAAGCCATATAGGACAGCTTAGATAATTCCAGCTGAATACTGTCAAAATTCAGAAAGTTTTCTACATTGTAGCGAGTGGATTTTCAGGCAAACGGGCGAAATGCCAAGCGATTAAATTCAAAAAGGAACTCCCTCCTTTCGATCAAGTAAAGAGAAAAATTTAAAAAATATATACAGTCAAACTCTCCGTACAAGAGTACGTAAATGTATACAGTCCGTATTTATATATACAGGATAACGAACCCGCGATATAAAGAGCCGTCGGTGTAACGAGCGTACAAATGGTACTAACAAAATTCCTGTGTAACTAAGTACAAGTGAAATAATTTAACAAGAGATATTAAAAATTAAACTTTCCATTAAACAGAATGGCTCAAAAATGCAGCAACTTCCAATAAAATTCAAAAGAAACATATTTATTGCATTACATATAAACATAACAAATATTGCAATTACTATTGTTTGCCTCTTCTGGTTCTTCTGTATTTTCACTTTTATATAATTAAAATATCTTTCTTTTGTATTTTATTGGAAGTTGCTGCATTTTTGCGCCTTTCTGTTTCATGCAAAGTTTAATGTTTAACCCTCTGAGCACCTCAAACGGTTTTCTACGTTAAGCAAATTTACTCCGACTTCCGCAGAACCGTGTTATTTCTTCTCTCTCGGTCGCCTTGAAGATGGGAACAACCGGCTTTTTCCTGGTTTGAATTTTGCAGTCGTAAGAGGCAAGTACGTGTTTTCTCGCCTCTGCTTTCCCCTCCATTGATGACTTGGTTGACAGTGACAGTTTCGTGGTGATAAACTTTACAATAGACTTGCTCGCAGGTGGTAGGAAGGAACGTTTGCGGCAACAATTGAATTCCTTACCGTTAAAACGAATAGCAAGGTAGGGAAGTTTCAATGCAGCTTTTCGGAAACTTGTGGAAGAAAATCTTTCTCAGATTCTTATTATGGCGTAGAAATGCTTATAAGCTTTTCTTTTCATAAACAAAAAAATACTTGTGATGAGATGTAGAAAAAAAATGTAATAAGTTTTTACTGGGTTTCTAGTCCTATTTTTTAGAAATGGAACTAGAAACCCAGATATAATTTCTTATCCAGAATAAATAATTTATTGAATTTTGTTATTTATTACATTTCACAATTTGGTATATTAAGGAATACATGAAAATGGTACATAACTAAAATATTTTTAAAAAGTTAACATTTAAATCACATTTAGAACTGTTCACAAATCAAATAATAAAAATAATTGCTTCTTGAACTCATAAAATACAATTTGGACTGCGACTTGCTAGAATAAGGTAACAAACATTATGCTATTTTCGTTTCATTTCCTTACATTCATTATAGCCAATTCGTTGATAATATAATCACAATTTAATTTTATAGCTCATTCGGATTTGACAGATATCATGGTAAGAAATTGAATCATTCTTAACAAATTCCAGACCTCGAGTAATTTTTTATTATTTTTAATCATGAGAAATATTTCTGCAGAAACATTTGTAATTGGTAAGGTTAATGTAATTTTCGGAACAGTCACAAAATTTGGATACAATTTAAATAAATTATTTTTAAATAAATATTGTTTTACTGAGTCCCTGAATGGTAAAACTCGGTGACAAATTTCATTTCATTGAATAAATCAATATCGCATTACAAAGTTGCATTTAAGTCTTTGCAACATTTAAGAAGATCGTCTTCATACAGTTTGTGAATATTATCCTAATTAGATAAAAATTCACATGACACTTTTGGCTCATGATAAATTTTGTTCGTTTCTGAAAAGAAAAAAATGGTAATATTCATTATGACTAGAAAATAGACGATTGACAGGTGAAATAGACTGATAGGTTGCTTCAAAGAAAAATTTCTTTTTTTCCCATCCAGTTCTTTAATTCTTAAATTTAAGTGTCGCTTTCAACTAACTACTCAACTATTTTCTTTGCAGTTGTTAAGAGTAGATAGTATGAATTCCGATTCACAATATTTTTCAAAATGATATTTCGCGGTATTTTTAGTCAACAACATTTTCCTGTCAATTCTTTTGCCGTTTCAACACAAATCGTTTTTGCAAACAGGCCCGGATTATCGAATAAGTAAAGTAGGTAACTGCCTAGGGACCCAATATCTTTGGAGTCCTCCAATGCCTTATGATATTTTTATGCATTATTTTCAAGGTAATTTAATTTAGTGTTTTAATTTAATTTACAAGGGCCGTATACTGGAACTTATTTAAATTGAAATCAAGTATTGTTTAAATTTCAGAACATTATTCATAGAGTTTTTTCCTCATGTTTTTAATTTAGAGAGAAGATCAGTGTTATCCAGTGTGTTTTACCGTTTTTCTGGCTCCAAAGTATCCCTAGAAATTTTACATTAGATTATTTAGACTGTGTAAAAAAGTTTTGCAATTTTTTCACCACTCATTAAAAAAAATATTTTAAATTTTAGTTTTTTTTATTTCCGAGATATTGAAACCACTCTCCTGAAGGTGATCGGCAAATTAAATATACTTCTTTTTAATTTCAGCAAGTCTTAATATTTGCTTGTATGAAAAACAATGACAAATATTTGGTTTTCAATCTGAGTAAGAAAGAAATTGAAAATTGTATTGCCTATAGGCCCGTTTAGGACTTAAACCGGCCCTGCTTGTATGTGTGCTTTCAGAGTCATCTACATCTTAAACTAACAAACAATTGTTCTTGACGGCTCAAGCCTGGAGTGCAATCTAACAAAATTTTGAAATGCTTAGCTTTCTTAACAAAATTTGCTTCCTTTTTAACTAAATATAAAAAATAGCCACTTTATAAAATTATAGCCACTATTCAAACACAAACACATGTTAAACGTTGTGTTTCGTTTTTAGTTATTTTTTATATTCTCTGTCAATAATGTTTCTCAGTTTGTAACAATTTATGTGCAGCTTGTAAGATATTCTAATCTTTCACGACTTTAAAGAACCCAACCTTGCCTTAGATTGGTAGATGTAAAATGTGCACAAATTGTATAATTATATTCAAATGTATTTATACTTGCATTTAAAAAAACAGAAATCATTTTCATTTTACAAAATCAGTCAGCGGCACGGGGCATTGTGCGTTCGCACCTTTCATACTCCCCTCCGGCCGGCTCTGGGAAGGTGATCTACTAGAGATAAGGAACGGGGGAAGTCTCTCCCCGCTGGGATAATTAGATCTCCCGCAGATAGCAATGAGAGGGGGAAAATTCAAGCGTTTCTTTTTCAAACACCTCTTGTGTGACGGGGAATATTCCTTAAAGGAACCCACTGCCAAGCAGAGATATATTTTGGAGACTGCTTACTCTGATCTATTAGTCGCTCAGAGGGTTAATATCTCTTGTTGAATTATTTCACTTTTACTGGTATTGGTATATTTGGCAGAAGGTATTGTTAATTTTATCTTCTTCTTTTGTCTATTGTATTTGTTAAAAAAGACTTTCTGAAGTTTTTCTTATTTATGAAATGTTTTTCCTGCATTATTTCAGTTATTGGATAAATTCAGGCACAGAGGGAATATTATTTGATTATTAAGTCGTTCCCTTGACAGAAAAGTTATCCATTTTAGATGTCTGATGGCGAGTGGCACATTGGAAAAGTTCTCTATTCGAGTTCTCTTTCAAATTTTCCATTTTATTTGTTTAATTTTAATGATTTTTAATTTTTATTGAAGTATGATTTTTGTTGTTAGATTAATTTTATTTCAGTACACATTTTTCAATAATAATTATAAAAATATATTGCTAATTACTATTATTTACTTCTTCTGGTTCTTCTGTATTTTCTTTTTTGTATAATTAAAATACCTGAGTAATTAATGTATTTTCAAATGATTAACAAACTTCAAAAATGAGGAAACAGCGAACCAAAATCCCCACTTTTCCTTTCTACCAGCTCTGTTTCTCGAGATCATCTGCTCCTCTCGTTCCGGGGTGGACATTTTAACCACCAGCTGGGCCACACAAGCCCCACTTAATTGGTTCATCTTTCACTCGGTATCACAACCTTAAAAGTAAGCAACTGTATCAGCAGTGACCACCCTTTGATGGCCATTGTGAATCCAGTCTGACTATTGGCGGGCTGATAAAGGAATGATTTATCAATCCATCCCGCTTCCGTTTTTTCTCCATAGGGAATGCACATCTTTTTTCCAATGTGACTGACAGAACTGCTAAGAGATGAGGCTCATACGTTACAACATATTCTTTCACTTTCTTTAGTTCCATTTGTTGAATATCTTTTGAGTTGTTGACATCGCGTAGATTTAAAATGGTAGTGATCGTAAACGGAGAGCTATATCCATTGAGGATAAGGTGGAAACTATCAAGCGAATAGGAAATTATTAGAGACAATGTTCTGTTTGCAGAGAATTTTCAGTTTCTAAATCTACAGTTGAGACCACTTGGAAAATTCTTAGATTGGTAATCTCGACCTCCAGAAATATCTGAAAGATACCAAGAGGTGGCAAAATGCATATTTTAATTTATTATTTCCTATTAATAAGTGCAATTAATTTGCTCGGAACAAAAATGCGTCTAAGGATGTTGGCAAATTTTGTGTAACCATATTTGAAAAATCGGATATAGCGAACTTCTTGGTCAGTCCATTGACAATTCGCTACAATGGCGTTTCACTGCTTATTGTTTGAGTTTACTGTTCTACTAGTTTCTATTTTAAATGTGTCCATGCTAAAATATTTTTTCATGTTGATTAAATTTGATTTTAGCGAAATGAATTATTTTTCATGCAATATCATTGTTAGGAGTGCAAACCGCATTTATCAAAGTGAATATGCTCCAAACTAAAAGCAAACTATTACCTACTATTGCGAAAGTGATTACTTTCGAATTCAGGGAGTTCCAAAATGTGTAGATTTATTAAAATTGGAAGTAGAATTCTTGCACGATTTTGCAATACTTAATTTTTAACCCCGGGAGGTGCACTACGAGTACGTGGGTGAAAAGCTGCCGGATAAATAAATTATTTTGAGCTTCCGTAATGGGTTCAGAAATCAGTTAACTCCAGTCCGACGAAGGAATGTATTACCTCCTGCGAGAGAATATGTACCGAGGCTGGTTCCCTTTGCATAGGATACCTAGATTTGTAGTGGAGAATAGCCTACAGATACTCAATCCCGCTACTGTACTCTGTGACTATGTTGTGTATACTTTTTGAGAGTGGCTTAAAAATCCATCACTGTTCTCTGTGATTAACCAAAGACGATTGACACTGAAGAATTACTACACAAGATGCTTATATATGCAGTTGAATTTAATCTTGTGCATGAACTTGCAGTTATAGTTAACAAATGAATATTTTGATATGGCAGATACCCAAAATGAGAGAACGGCTGGGGCGTTGGAAAAATTGGTTAAAGGAGAACTGTTCATCATTAAATTGATTTGAACCTCCTTATCGTCATGAAGAGTATCATTCAGATGATCCCCGACTTTCGATAGAGCGGCGGGAAGGGGAGGAGAGCTCGACATTGGTGATTATTTACTCTTTTGTGTATTTCGTATAAAAGAAAATCAAAACAGCCATTATCACCATCCATTTGCGGATATTATGATTAACATGTAGCAGGCTGCATAATACAGAGGGAGTGTTCGGGTACTCAAAAAAAATCCAGTAATTGAAAAATTAATGCTTTCTGGAAATTTAATTACAAAAAGAAATATATCTTGACAAATAATTGAGAGAAAGGAAACACAAATTTTTATTGTTCCGCTGGTAGTAAGTAATGGGTTTATTTTGTGTATGTGGAAAATAGTTCTACTGCTTTTAAGAAAATATAATATTGCTTTTTTTGTAAAGAAAGGAATTCCTGTTTAATATTTTCCCGAGTAAACAGTTTTTGTGTTTGTATGTTAAGTTTTCAAGATAATTAATTTTATAAGCTTTTAATTAAACAGGCACATTTCTTAAAGGAATAATTATCTTTTTTCAACTAAATGTAGTTCTTATAGCTTACCTGTGGCAATGCTATGGCAGACATGCTGCAAAGGTAATGTGCCGTTGCAAAAGCAGAACATGACTGTTTGAATCATTTCATTTGAATACACAAAGAACCAGAATTTTTTTTTCTTTTCATTTCAAAAACAATTCAATTTCTGAAAGAGAATACAACTGAAATGCAATTTACTAAAGAAATTTTAACACTAAGATAAAAATACTAACACTAGATAAAAATCTTTAATTCTAATTATTTGAATTTCATTTTGGTAAATTATCTTTGTACCCTTTTTTATTCAGTAACGCCTAATAAAAGAAAACGAATTTGTATGAAACCAAATGTGTTTCTTTTGGAGCAGCATGAAAGTGAAATCGAAAAATCGAGAATAAGAAAAAATGGAACACAACCAAATCTAGAGAGCGAAGATGAGCCTTGCGTGGGAGGTGGAATGAATGAATATCTTAAAATAATAAAAATTGGAAGCAAGTTTCTTAAACACTCTTTTTATTAGTTTTCTGAAAGCAAAATGGTAAAGATTTTTATCAAAAATCCTCAGATCAAAATAAAAGCTTAAAAGCGTTAGGCACTAAAAAATATAATAAATTTGTCCTAATCCGAGAATGTGCCAGACTCCATGCAACCTACGATTAAATTTTCTGAGGTCTAACCTCTAAAGTTTTGAATGTTTTTACTATCAAAATTTTTCTAAACATCATAGTTTAGCAGATATAAAAAACTTTCAAAAATCACAAATTCCACAACATTTTTCAGAAATTTCTGATTTCTTGAAAGCTTGTGTCTCAGTCATTTTTTAGCTAATGAATTGACTTTTGACTCAGACTGTAGATAATTTACCCTAGTTTATATTTTTTCTGTAAAATCAGCCGTTAAGAAGATATCTTAGAAAAACACAGAAACAATCAAAATATTCTGAGGTTAGCGCGTGTTTTAATTTGTGTGTTTTGCTGACAGATCCGGACCTCGGGCCTGATGTAGTGGGAGTTCCCTTGGAACTTCGGAAACCATAAAAATTTTTCCAGCAGACTGCAGGTTAGTTAGTCTCTAGTTAATTAATGAGGAGATTCTTCAACCAAGTTCAACTGGAACTGTTTCAAACACGGTATTGTTACGGATATTCATTTATTTCTGAATTCTCGACCAGACTGCAGTACCTCCCCTCGAGGGTATTTCAATTTTATTAATTGCGTATATAACTTTAATAACCAAGAAAATGAATATCGTAAAATTTGCATAAATGTTATTGAGATGTAAATAAACTTCTGAAAGACAACAATCTGTCTGCATTTGCCTCCATCTTGCTCAGCCATAAACACCGGCCATCGGTCGTGACGTTTCATTTCCATGACGTTTTCGCATCTTATCATCCTAATTTAATCCAAATTCATCGCTAATTTAAGCAAAGTGACTGAATTTGGTGCTTTAAAGAGCTATTGAGTTTGCAGCGCCATCCAACGAATCTCTTAATTATTGACTCATTTCCTGTCTCTTTTTTTTGGTATCCTACATTATTATTCTAATTCCTTTTCGTTTAACATCGAAATCACAGTATGGGAGAGAAGGAAAATAAGATTAGTAACGAAATTACAAGTTCTTAATAAAATAAAAAACAGTGTTGTAGCTCCACAGCCCTAATAGCACTGCAAGTGAGTGAGCATTTTCTTTCTGTTTTCAAGTTTCAAATTTTATAAAATGGAGAAAGCAGTCGTTTGGTGCGAAAAAAAAAATGCATTTTTATCTTAAAAAGATTAATTCGAACATATTGTACGAAACATTGCGTAGCATGAATATTTTATGGCTTGATTCGGCTTCTTTTGTTTTATTTTTAAATATTTAATTAAATATCAACGAGATTCTTAATTAAATGTCAACGATAAAGTGCATCCAAATGCTCAAGTATTTAAATACTTTAATTAAAGGAATGAAACATATTGCTGTGAAATATACTTAAAAACATTTTTCTAAAACTTATTGAAATTAGAGAAAAATGTGTACTGAAATAAAATTAGTATCAATCAACAGCAAAATTCCCCATTTTTAAGTGATGCGAAATTAGTTGTTATGACAAAATATACTTTTAAGTCTTTAATGAAAAACGTTAAAATTTATATGAGTTTTTAATTAAAAACCTAATTAAAATTTTTACAAATCTTCTTAGTGACCACCTGTTATTCAAAATGGTTCAACGGTCTTCCCTAAAGCGAGATCTTTGCATCCTGCATGTCTCACCACGCATGTCGCATGACCGAATTAAGAGACAATATGCATTTAATTGGCAAGAATATGCGAATAAATTTTTTTAATCATTAATTTGAGAAAAAATTGAATTTAATATTTCCAACTATTTATGATAAAGAGTTAAAAAATATATCAAACAATAAGTATTATACAATACTAAAAAATGGAAGCAAGTTTTGAAAGCACGTTTTTCATTAGTGTTCTGAAATTTTTAAAAAAAGTAAAATTGTTTCTATCAAAAATCCGAAGATCAAAATAAAATCGTTAAATATGAGACAATAAAAAATGCAATAAATTTGGCCAGATACCGATTATATGCCAAACACCACGCGATCTTCGGTTAAACCTTCCAAGGTGCAACCTCTAAAGTTTTAAAATTCTTTAATATCAAAATTGTTATAAGCATCATAGTTTAGCAGATATAAAAACAGCCCTTTCAAAAAATCACTAATTCCACAACTTTTTCAGAAATTTCTGATTTTTTGAAAGCTTTTGTCTTATTCATTTTTTCAGCTAATGACTCAGACTGTAGATAATTTACTCTAGTTTAAATATTATTCTGTAAAATCAGCCGTTAAGGAGATATCATAAAAAAATAGAAAAATAAGAAAAAAAATATTTTGAGGTTATCTCGACACCAGGTGACACGCATCCGCATGCCAATGTTGTAATTTTTGGTTTTTGGTCCAGATCCAGGCCTAGCAATAACAGTATACTAAAAAATCAAAACTACCCCGCCTTTTGCAAAGCGAATCCGCTTTTAATGGCGGTTTTATTTAAAAACGATAAAATATCTGAATTCTTATAGTGTTGTATTGTAATCGCTATTTTATGTATTTGAATTTTGAAATATCACTTATCTCTGAAGTTATTACTCTAAGTTCTTGATATTCAATGCAACGTGTATTGTAATAATTTATTAAGGACGATTGCTTATAATGATTTTACTACAAAGCTAATAGTAACAACTACCACTATTTTAAAACAATCTTTTCTATATAATTTTTTTAAATGCATTAGAAACGTTTCCGTTTTATTTTTAATTGACTTTATTTAAGGCTAGGATTTTTATATCCCGGCTGGTGAACAAAAAATTAATATCGTTCTTGATACGCTTAAGCTATTAAAGCCCGAAACTTACTATACGTGAAGCTAAGTTTGTAATTTTATTTTTGATGTCTAATACAAAGATGACGGTTATTGCAAATACAAGATATTACGCAGAAATTTTATTTTTTAATATTTCACTTAAAATACTGTATAATATATAAAGTGTTATTGGTGTGATATATACATGTTTAAAAGTCTCATTTACTATTTCACCTTTTGTTAATGCCAAATAATAATGCTTTTAAGGGTTTTGTTTTTGTTCTTTTGTTAAGATTGATATCACCATTTGGTAACGTTTTTTTTTCAAAAATTGATTTTGAGATTCCATAAAGTTATTAATATTGAATTATGCAACACATTAAAAAGAAAAAAATTATAAAAATAAAAAGAATTTGTTAACCTTTATGCAATTATATGCGTTAATTATTTTTATCAAATATCGTAACAGCATGAGACGCTGTAGACAATACTGTTACAAAATTCGTCTTGTGGGGTACGAGAATACAGATCAAGGAGCAGTACAATAAAAAAAATGATTCTTTATTCCAAACGAATTTCAGCAAGAACACTAACGTAGCATTGGAAACAACAGTAAATAGATCTTGCACAAATTTACAACATAAATCACTAATAAATCTCAGACACAGCACTTTTAATAGCACTGAAATGTTTTTCAGTTCACCAGCTTGCTTGAGGATCAAAGTCTAACTCACTACTCTTGGTTTCAGAGCTTGCTTTTATCCTTTTCAACAGGAAGTGACGTCATTACGTAATCTCTAGAAGGTTCATGAATTAACTGGATCCCAGTACAGATATGTCCACAGTTCAAGATTTTTCTAGAAGATTCCTTTTGCCGCCAAATTCACCAACTTTGTCGTCGAATCGGCAAAATTGTAGCCAAATCTCTCTCCATGTTTGTCGTAAAGATTACGATGTCAGGGAAACAACTTTACAGCTTTGTAACAATACTATGAAGAAACAAAATTCGCAATGAATATTGTAAGGAAGAAAATGCCTATCTATTTATAAAAAATTAAAACACATTATAGATGTTATTAAAATTCGAATTTACCTAGAGTATTGTTGTGAGTGCCTCATGTTTTCACGACTTCTTAATCGAAATATTTTAGAACACAAATAAAAACATGCTTTTTATTAGTGTTCTAAAAGGTAAAAAAATATTCTTTTAACAAAAATCTGGACGCGAAAACAAAGTTATAACAGCAAAAACAATACTGTAAAAAATAAAAGCCACAATGACTATTACATCAAAGTAAAGAAGTAAATATTCTTTAAAAATTAAGACATTTGATAGATGTTGTTTGAATTCCAATGTGCGCAGAGCATTTTTGTCGGCGCTTTACGATTTTATGATTTTTTAAACCATTAATACTCAAATTAATTTAAAGCATAAATTTCAGTATAATTGTTTTAAATTAGGCTAAAAATAATAAGATTAAAATAACTGTGAAGTAAATTTTCCTTCCTAAAAATGATTTTTTAAAAACAATAATCGTGGAAAATCACCTTTTTATAGATAAACATTTAAAATGTAATAAAATATAAAGAAACTAAACAACATTTTCGAGTTTCTTACATTACCTCGAAAAATTCAAAGGAAAAACAAAAAATCTCTAATACTAATAAAGATGAATGGCTGAGTGTGTGTGTGTGTGTGTGTGTGTCTGTTAACGGTGTACAGAACAGACCGTAGAACATAGAGCTACCAAATTTGGCACAGATATACTTTATGCTGAAGATGTGCACTTGGGAGCCGTTTTTTAAAAATTTTAATTCAGATTTAAATTATTTAAAAATTAAACCAAATTTCTTAGTTTTTTTGCCAATAACTTCTGAATGAATTGATTGACAAAGAAATTTGTCATGTCATTTCAAAGAGGAAAAAAATATGTTTCCAATGATACCAGTTTTATTATTGTAGAAAATTTTGTCTATTTTTTATAAATTTTTAAAATCATCGGAACTTTAAGGTCGCTGGTTGCGAGAGTAGAAATTAACGTAGGGAGGCGGGGAGTAGCAGCTGTAATGGCCGCGATTATCTTCAAAACAAAATTATTATTGTTGTAATCGCTTCGGCAGTTCATATTCTAAAAATGGAACGATAGATTAGCATGGCCCCTTTCCAAGTATGCCATGCAAAATGGTGAAACGTTAACATTTTTAACACTGACCTGAAGAAATGCGCTTAAGATCATATCCTTAAAGAGTTTATTCTAAATCTAAAATTAGCCAAAAAAATTCTTTTAAAATCTCCCTAATAATAAAAATCACTTCATGTAAATTGTAAGCGCTCCAGATAAATTTTATATAAATAATTCCCCTCTTTTCAGCATTCTTTGCCGCGCCCCCAATTTTTTTGCCCATACTCCATCTCAACTCCTTCAAACATTCCCTACCACGGGTTCGGTAGCGTAGCGGTAGCATATCTTTCTTCCATCATTGCACCTTGAGTTCGGGCCGCGCGTGAATTTAGCCTTCGTCAGTGTCAACAAATAGTTCATCCTTTCCCCTTCTTTTCTGCATACCTAAAAGGAAATATTAGATTTTAATTCTTCCAATACTCTCATTTAGCTTTTTCTTATTTTATTTAATACTATTTTCTCAGTAATTTTTAAACATTTTTTTTAAGTTTTAAAATTCTCTCATCTAAATTTTTCTCAAATTTTACAAAATGTTTTCCACAATGTTATCATCGGCGATTAATTAAGTATATTAGATAAGTTTAGAATAGTTTGTTGTTTCGTTATGCACAGAATAATTATTCAAGATTTGATTTTTTTTTCATTCATTTCAATTCACTAATTTTTTTTATTTGTAAATGAATGTTTTTGTGACTAGATTTAAATTGTTATCATGAATTTAGTTTTGCGCTTCGCAAAATGTAGTCAATTCTCTCTCTTCTTCAAAGAAAAAACTTTATTTACTTATTTTGAGTTTTAATTAGTTTTAATATGTAAATTATTGTTAGCTGAGAAAATAATTTTTTGTACTTTCTATTTTTAATTATTTACTATCTTTTCCATTTTTAATGAATCTTTTCACTTATCATTTTTTAACACTTAAATATAAGGGATTATCTCGAAGTTCATTATATGCAAAAACATACTGTACATTTTCGTTTTGTGTATAAAGAATTAAAATTCAGTTATACTAACTAACCTGTTCATTGTTTATTTTTAAATTCATTTCTTTGTCCTTATTGCAATTATTGCTTTCAGCTTACAAAAATTTAAATGTTGAAAATGTCAGACTTAATTGCCTTATTACTATTAATAAAAGACTGACGAACCAGCTTGTCGCCGTAGACGGCTAGTTCAAAATAAAGGCATCTTGACTTAAATCTGGCTAATGGGTGGTACACGACTGTTGTAAGCAGTTTAGGAGTTTCGCAATACGTGTTGACTTGTCAGACGAAGCAAAAATAAAAACAAAGAAATGTCATCGGTTTAGCAACGAAAGTGAAATGAAAACGCTGGGCGATAGAAACACTACTTCGGTGTCCATATTTTTAATCAAAACATTTTTCAGCACACAGTCTAAAGAGTGTTTTAAAAAGTTTTCATTTTTCTTATTCTGAAGATTATTCTTATTATAAACAAATAAAAAACACTGCTACTATTTTAAATAAACTAAAATTCAGAAATTTTACCATCTGATTAAGAATTCAAGTGTTTTACGCTATCAAAGGTTTAAAGAACTTCTTTCAAAAGTATTATTTGATGCGTGTATTAATAACTCCATTTTTTTTTAAATTTTGAAGTATGGTGTTGGCAGTGATTTCGAATCGACATTTGAAAGAATGTGAATATCATTACAGTAACATTCATTGCTTTAGAAAAAGTCATTAAGTTTCGAATTTTTCAACATATAATATCTCCAACCATCCTTTCAGACAACTATATAAGAGCATTTTACGGTGAAAAAGAGCTGTTTGTCAACCTTAAGATGGGATTTAAGGGAGTGTATCACCATCTATTGAACGAAATTGGCTATTAAATTATGAACTAGATGGAATTAGCTCTGTTGAATACTACTCTGGAGCAAACACTTGGAAAGATGGTAAAGATTTTTATTCTTTCTCCAATGCCCGTGTTTGTTTTGAAGCTTACTTTATTTTCTTGAAATAAATTTGCATTTTGCGCTGAAAAAAATCTTTCCATCAATCTTAAATTGAATTTTAACGAGGATGTAGCGCCATCTATTGAACGGTGTAGGCCATCAAATGAGATACTTGAGGAAATAAACCCTGTTAAATATTGTAGAGCAAGGGGGGGTCGAGAGTTAGATAAAGGTTTTAATTCTCTTTCTAATAGCTGCTCATCTTTCCAAATTTTTCCACATTCTTTTACGAAACTAGGACGTTTCCAGCAACAAAAATCGTCGGAATTTGAAGAGTAAATAAAGGGAATTTTTCCAAATAAAAATTGCATTTAATGCACAGATTATTAAGTACAGAAAGAATGAACTGTTTTCATTATAAGACATCACATAAATATTGCTGCTTAATGTATTTGTTTTTATAGCAAATCGAAAATGTGTTGTAATCCGATATTTTTAAGTTCTTAACCACAAATCGGTAGGACAACAATTCTGAAACTACAAACAACCCTACATTAGAAATATATGTCAGTAAAAGGTAAATAATTACAGTGTTTTCATTTTAATACATACATAAAATAAAAATTAAAAAAAATATGGAATGTCATATAATTTCAAAAACTGAAATATAAATGATATATTATTTATGTAATTTATCTCTTAAAGGTATATAACTATCCGGAAAAAGATGTAAAAATGTTCTACACATTCATAATACTTAAAAGTTTTATAGTTTAAAATTTCATACGATTAGAAGGAATATAAATTTATATATTATTTCCGAAATTAAAAAAATAACATTATTTGAGAAAATTGCCAAAAATCATACAGTGTGTTTAGAAAGTTCCTTTACAAACTTTGAAGGTAGGTCAGGTGTATAGAAACAACATATTTTCGCAATAGAATAGGGGGTCGGAAATGCAATGGTGACCGCTACAGTGGATTATGTAAAAGAAAAGGATACACCATATGAAACATCAAACTCAGATTGAATGTGATAGGAATTTGCAATAGTAGAACAACGCAGCTTCATGAAAAGTCGTATGCGCCATCGGAGACACGATAATGGAAAATAGGACGCAGTATGCACAACAAACCCTTGAAAAACTTGAAATAAGTGTTGGAAAGGCTGGCTCTCTGATGTAATACAAGTTTCGCATGTTTCTTCTCATGCAAGTGGGTTGTTGTGCTATTTTATATTTGTTTTCCACTCAATTTATATTTAACAATTCATATGGTGTGTCCTTCTATTTTACTTAATACAGTGACAAAGAGACCTTTGTAGCAAAACTCCTTTGCATTTCCCAACCCATGTTTTGTTACGAAATTGACATAGTTTACGGGGCGCGGCCCAAATTTACAACCCAATTTTCTTCTAACTATTTTTACGTGATTTCCATGAAGATTTCTTCCCTCCCCCCAAAAAAAACAATATTCATCCTCTTTCATCGTCCTACTTTCTTTTGCAGTCAAAGTTCTTTCTTCGAAAAGTCCGATTGAAAATCAATATAAAATGAGTCACTTTACAAACAACCGGGTATATTTTCCCCTCGATTTTTTCGAATACTTACACTCTATTTTATGCTAAGCTTTGTAGAATATAAAAGGGACTTTCCTTCAGAGATTTCCCCTAATGATGATTGGGTGCAAAATTTGATTCCAAAATACAATTTCGATTTCACAACGATATACCGAATTCCATGTATCTAGCTTGCAGAGTTATTGAGGTATCGAATTCGCATACCCACAAATAGACAGTTCGGTGACAATCATCTATGTGGTGGAATTTGTCCAAAAGTGTTACTCATCCATAATTCCAATGCTAAAAGTATATTCTACAATTCATTCATCTAATTCCTTCCATTGCTGAGTTATTGTATTAACATGCAAACAGACGGAAAGACAGACTCACAATTGATTCATTTATTTAAATTTGATAGAAATCTACCATTTGGATGCACACATACCAAATTTCAGCCTTTTATCATATTGCATTATTTTAATTATCATGTTCACAGGCAGGTAGATAAAGGAGCAAAATGTGTTTTTCGGAATCAACGAAGTATATGACATGAAAATTCTTCGATATATCGGGGTCGAATTCATCCACAATTACAGTCTTTTCTCTTTATATGTTCCGTATGTATTGTGAAGTGAAAAAGTGTGTTAATAGATGTAACATAGGGCAAACGAGACAGATATTGACACCCTTATTATTGATTTGTGGAAAAAATAATAAAATTGGTTCAATCAAGTGATGATTCTTTGTATCTTTGCCTGAATTACTCTTCTTTAAGAGCTAAATAAAGAAATCCATAAAAAAATTCTCTGGAAGTTATTTGAAATATTAAGAGAATAAATAGTTCAAAATTGGTTATTGACACCCTACGGAGATTTAATTGTCACCACGGCTGTTAAAAACTCTTGATTCTTATTTAGTTTTCTTTTGCAGTATAAAATGACCTATGCAACGAGAACTAATTAAGATTAGTGTAAAAAGGATTAGTGGACTGTAAATTAAGGCTCAGTGTATCAATCACTGCCCGCAGTGTCTATAGATCTCTAGTTTACCTTAGTTTTCCTGATTATTTCTTGTACAAGTATTAACAGCATCTCCACTCTTCATGATTTTTGAGCACACTTAATGCCTCCGTATCTTCGTAACAGAACAACAAATAAATAAAAATAAATAATAGATATCAAATCCCTCGTGGAAAGACTTTATTTTTGTGCCTTAACTCCCCAGGGCAGCTTCGTACAAATGGTCACTTCCAGTCATACAATTGGCAACTCTGTTCTTTTCAACTCCCTCTCAATCGGAGCAGAAAATTAAATGGCAGCATTCATATCATGCGAACACAACTAAGAAGTATATCGCTAATCGAACTCCGGAAAGAAATATTAGTGTATGGAATAGATAGAATGTAGTATTGCCTTCTTTTATTAAACATCAATATTATTATTGATGTTTAATAAAAGAAGTTCGAAAAGTCTCTCAGATTTTGTCGTTAAATTAAAAAGAATTTTGGACAGGCGCCAAGTTTGGAACAGTATCATTACTTCTATTAAATATTGAACAATAGAAAAGGCAAATTGTTCTGTAACGATGTAAATAGGTGCATAAAATAAGTGTTTGTATTTAGGTTTCATCAATTAACTATTTTAACAAAACACAAAAAGGCATCTAAGATGTTTTAAAGAAGATAGGAAAATATTTTTTTTATCTTCACATAAGAAATTTGCTTGGCCTCAATTTACTATAAAAGTTTTATTCAATTTGCTTAAAGAAAACGTCAAAATAATTGTTTCTCGGTGTTCGAAAGTTACCCAGATTAGACCAGTTGAGACAGTTTCTTGAATTGGACTGCTTAATTAGAAGGGGATTATTCTGTTGAACTGCAGAATTGGGTTGAGACGGATATTATCACCACTAGCAGTCCTCATAAATTGGAATTGGAACAAGCTAAACCAGAAAAAACAACAAAATGACACAAAAGTAAAGCATTGTTGAATCAAAAACAGCAAGAACTAAGGATGTGTTTCATTTGTGAGGAAACAAAAGGAGAAGAGGAAGTGAAACAGTGCATAAAATGTCATTCTTGGGTTCATTCACTGTTTGCTGGTGTGAATTTGGGAATTTGCATTTTTCGGCTGTTATATCTTATTTCAAAATTTTGTATGTCTTTTAATGTACCTGAGGATAATGTTACATCTTTTAAAATGCATTTACACTCACCGGCGTTTTCTTTTTTTCTACTATAGTTTATAGTGCATTAAAATATCAAATTAAAATAATTCGATAAATATTGTAAAAGAAAGAAATATTTTCCTGAGATAATTTTTTAAGAAATTCAGATGTTAATTGGAGAAGTGCTGTATCCTTACGTTTCAAATATGTTATTAAAATTAAGTAAAATATCAAATCACGCTATTTAGGAACTATAGTAGTCAAGACAGACAACAAAATGTTAAGCTTTATCATGTGGATGAAAACAAAAAATGCCTCTGACTACCTGTACATCATTCCATTCAAGTTAGGAATACTATCTTATTTTCAAATGAGAGCAAGAATTTCGCAATTTTGCACAGCTTTGTTCATCGATGAAAAACTGTATTCATGATATACACTTTATTGATGGCCCAATAGCTGATAAGACGTTGGAGATAAGGATGCACATCCAGTCAGAAAAACTGTATAAAGTATGTAAAGAATCATATTTTATGTTGCTTCGATCAATAAATGTAATAATGAAAAATAACAAAGTTAAAATTTTTATAGTATCAACAGGTTCTATTAATCATATTTACAAAACTATTCGTGACGCACTAAAGTTTTAAATAAAAAAAAGTTGCACTCTTCTGCGATTAAAACTGGCCGAGGAATGAAGCTTTGAATATCATCATTTTTAAAGATTTTAGATCATTTCAATGACCGTGTGGAAGACAATCCGATAATCAAGGCTCGGCAGTTTCACAGAGAAGCCGTAGATTGGCTCAAAATAATGAAATTCAAATCTCAGCTAGGTTTAGTCCTACAGTGGGAATTTTTTTTAAAATCTCATTATGTCTACAATATATTATTAAATATGCCTTATAGCACCGGCAGATTGCATAAAAGCTTAGTTTTCTTAATGTTTCCGGCAGTATATTTATTGATTCAAATAGCATAAAATACAATTATTTGGGTCATTTCAAATATTTTTCCAATTGGAAGCACATGGCCATTTCTAACGGTTTAGAAGTTAGCTGTTGGGTCACGATTAGAATGGACACCCTGTAAATTACACTTATTTGAGTGCAATGGATAAGAATGTTGGTTGACATTAATGGATGTCGGAGTCAATTGTATTTACTTTCTGTGCATTAATTTACTGCACTCAAAGTATTTATTGTTATGTAAATAATCCTTTGATTAAATTTCTGTGTTTTATTATTAGTTTTTGTTTCTTGAGTTTTATCACGTTGGTTTTGTTTTGTAGCACCGTTGGTGCTTTGTGTTGTGTTGTATCTTTGTTTTGCATTTATGTTTATGTTTGTTTTTCTGTATGTTTTTGTTTGTATTTGTGGGTTTTTTCTATTTACACGTAGCTTTGCAATTCATACCTTCCAAATAGATAGGCCTGTTAATTGTAACTTTTTTCTTTCTTGACTGGTCTGACTCCTCACCGTCGACCCTTGCTGACTCTAAACTCTTTGGGTGAGTAGGTCGGCGTGGGTTATGTATGTACGTACAGGCTCTTCCCAAACACTGTCTAAGAAGTTACCTGACACACATCGTATCACTCTTTCCCAAAACCCACCATACCATGGAGCTGATGGAGGACTAAATAGCCATTTAATTTTCACTACAGCGCATTCTCTTTGCATGAAATCTCAGTCCAATGTTTTCAAAGCATTTGCGGCTCATGTAAAGTTCGTACTATTATCAGTATACAGAGTAGAGCCTCTTCCTCTCCTTGCCCAAATTCTTCATAATGCTGCATGAACGTTTCTGCAGATAGAGATGCAACAAGCTCCAGATGGATTGCCGGATAAGCGGCACAAGTGAAAATACTATCCATACTTTGCCTCCTCCACGTAAGAAAAGTGGTCCAGCCAGATCTTCACCAGTTATTTGAAACGCTGCGACTCATTGTATTCTGTAGAGTGGTAAGAGGGCTGGATTCGGGTTAAAGTTTTTAGAGGTTAGCTTCTTGTATTGTACACACCATCGCAGAACTTATCGAACAACTTTACATCCCTTGAGAATCCAGAATCTTTCTCTTATCTGTGTCAGTGTCGTCAACACTCCAAAATACATCAAAGATCTGTGGGTAAGTAAAATCAGTCTTTTTAAAATTGAATGATCTGATAGAACTATAGGACGCGCAAAACTTTCAGGATCTTCACTCAGAATAAGTCTTGTTTGAACTCTCAATACAGTAGCTCATAACCTGGCTCCATTGAAAGCTGCCAACAGCTCTAGGCTGGTAGTAGTGATATATTTCGAAGGTGCAACCTGAGATTTTGAACATAGAAACGCCCATCTATTCGTTCCTCAGTTTCTACTGTTATAAGTACAGTCGCAGCATTGCATTCTGACTTGCATCGCAAAGCGTGTGGACAGAAATGTCTTGTTTCTCCTCAGAAGACACACGAAACCAACGAGGTATCTTAATATCCTTCAGTAGATGTAAATAATTAAACCATTCAGAAAATTCTAGTACCTTCATATAATTTATCATCCCACAAAATCTCTGTTTTCCACATTTTCTGAAGAAGAAACTTTGAAACTAATAAGACAGGGCAGGCAATTCCTAAGGAATCAGAAATTTATATCATTTCTCTCTTAGTGACTTTGATTTGCTCCAACTCATTGTTTATAAAGCAAAAAACAAGTGACAACCCTTGAAGCTGCCCTGACTTCGACTGTGGACTAGCGCTCCGCGGCCCACTAATAAGCTATCCGAGACCACAAGTGGGCCGCGGCCCATATGTTGGGAACTACTAAACTACTGTTACTACAAAAACGATGTTGGACTTTTTTGTATGGAATTTCATGTAGTTTAATTTTATATGTATTTTTCTCTATAACCCATAATTTTTGAGATATTTAAGGAAAACTGAAAACGCCCCTTTAACCCTCCTGTATCTCCCGCACACCCCCAAAGGTGCACAGTGAAGTATTTTGTATTCTAGAGGGGGGAAAGTAAATGTTCTTACCTGTCTATGCAGGTCGAATTGTTATTTATTTTCAAAGGGAATAAACAATATTTTCTGAAACTAAGGTTTATATTCCAAGAAACGGCGCCAAACAACAGAAAAATGAGTCTGACCGGCAGACCACTTGCGCTCTGCCTGTCAATTGTTCTAAGCGTTCGTGTCAGTCATCTGAGTTTGCTCCATGAATACGGTGTGTTTGTGTGTGCTAGTAGTGGTTGTGTGTTGTTACTATTTCTGTAGAAGTATCAAGGTTAGTTTACATAAGACTTTACTTTAATATGTGTTTTAATTTATTCATGAACACCATAAAAATTTATCGTAGTTTTTCCGGCTGAGGAAAACGTATAAGTCAGTTTGAACTTGAGTTTTAGTATATTATATCGCATTACATCAGTGTGTAATTGTTTTTTTCTAAAAGGATTACTTGTAATCTATTGGAAATATTTAAATTTTCTTCCGTATATTTGCGAAACTAATACAAATTTTCCTTCATTTCATATGACTACTCAAATTGTGCCCCGCAAAGGTTTCGATTTTTGGATTGTTAACGCCAAAAGATGATGTACGGGTGCTTTGTTAAGTTACATATTACAAGAATTTGGTGCCCCGTCTCTTTCAGAAGACAAGTTTAAAAGTTATAATCAGAAGTGAAAGCCAAAAAAATTGAACAAAAATGGTCGAAATCGGGCAGAAAGGAACGATTCCTGAAAACTAATTCTTTGTGGTAATATGAATGTTTGTCATTTCCTGATATTGACACAGGAAGTATAGAAACTATTTCATATACTGGACAGGGGAAAAGAACCATCAGACCACAAAAGATTTTGAAAGTTGGCGAATTCAACACATTCTGGAAACATCAAGCGAGGAAGAGATATCGATTTTTGTATATGCAATTGTAATTGTAAATAAATTATTTCGATGCAATTGTAAATAAATTGCGCCATTTTTCTCCCACAAAAGGTACAACAAGAAAAAAAGTGAAGAAGTGTTTCTCAAGCTCAAATTAAAGTGGTCTTTCTGAGTCGACACAAATTTGTCAATACATGAATATGATGTAATACGGCAGCAACAAAACAAAATATTTAAAAACATGTATCCAGCTTATCATAAAATTAAAGAGGCAAAACCGTTGTGCTATCCGAGTGACGACAATGCAACAGAAAGCTTCTCAGAAATAAAATTGCAATCCCTAATGGATAACACTATTATGCGATTGTGCAAAATGCAAGAAGATGTCTTGAAATCTATAAGGGCATAATTGGAAAGTGGGGTTGTGATGGAACGGAACAAAGTATATACAAACAGAAATTTTCAGGTTAAAGTTGCTCTATCGAAAGTGTATTTAGTAAATGAACGTTACCAATCCAGATATGCTCAGTAAATGACCAAACAATTAAACAGATTTTATGGCAAAACCGTTCCCCATCTTCAGCAAGATATTGTCGTCCCATGAAGTTTATGATAGCCAAAGAAACAAACTTCAATGTTTTAAAGACAGAAGTCAAGAGGATCCTGGAGCAAGTAATATCATTATTCCCTAATAACATTATTATAAATGACAGAATTATATGTAAAACCAACGTTGACATTCTGCGTGACTGATGGCATAATTTGTAATTCCATAGCTGGATGTGTATCAACTCAGACTTATTACTTGTGTGGTAACAAGTCTAGTGAGATGAATGATGAAAGGTTCATTTTGCAAAAAATTGTGAACAGAGATCTCATTTTCTTGGGCTTGTCACCTATCCCTAATTGGATTAGTTTTTGTATGCATATTACACCTTTCATATCGTCCGAAATAAAATCATTTCAAGCTAGAGGAATGAACATAAAAACTAAGTTGCTAAAAAGAAAGTCCAAGAGAAGTTCAAGAGTGAGTTAGGTTTGTTAGTAGACATGACTAAACAACAAACTGGAAATACCAAATGACGGTAATACAGCTAGTGTTTTTTTTTGCAATGCTGAAAAGTCAGCTGAAATAATAAGTGCCAACGTTAAGCCTATTAAGCTCTTCCATGTCATATTAGAGTGCATAAATAGCGGATTCTTCATTAACAGCTAAAAATTTTAAGAGTACTTAAAAAAACCAGAGAATTATATATTAAAGAATACTCATGGCACTCAATCCCTGTAAGCTTGCATAAAATTCTATTTCACGGCAAAGATATTATAGATATGTGTATTGTTCCAATAAATCAACTTCCGTAAGAGGTACAAGAGGCCAGAAATGAGCATAACAGGAAAGTTAGAGATCTATTCATTTTGAAAACATCGAGGATTTCTCACTAAGAATTTTAAAGCATCCTCTTTTAAATATAGTTTTAGCACTAAAATCTTTTTATTTTCTCCCATTTTTCCAAACTTGTAATGTAACTAAATTGTTTGATAAAAAATTCAAAGTTGTCTTTCTCAACTCTAAAAGGTGTAAGAGAGGCAATTAAACAGTTAGACATATTTTTTAACTTAAATTTACCAAATTTACTGTCAATTACTTAATATCACCATATTATTCAAATACTTTAAAATATGCAAATGTATACCAAGATTATGCAACAATATAGTTAAAGAATTTATGCAAATACACACTAAAATATGCAAAATCAAAACACAATTAAATTCATATTCATTACAGAAACAAAATACCATTCAAAATAATCAAAATTGAAATTGTCAGAGGAGACTAGAGCTATGAGCTTTAAATATACCATTTACTGCTGTCTGCCATGTGCATCAGATATTCACAAAATATTAAATTCGAAATTTTAGAAATCATTTATGAAATGTTGTTGGCAATATTAAAAAAATTTTAAACCCAAAATTCTCGACCTAGTAGTAATTAAACTTAGTTTGGTCACGGCACCATTATATTAGATGTGATCGTTATAGCGGTGGGGATGACTAGCGAACGAGTTAAGAGGAATAAGCTATGGAATTAGTACAATTATTTTACACTCCATTTATTATTACCCAATCTTATGTATGGTCCGTTTGATTATGGACTGTAATTACGAAACTACAATTGATTAGACGAATTTCATAATTTTTAGTGATTTATTGAGTATGATGCTCCCGAATGGAGACATCCGACCAACATGAATGAATGGCAGAAGCCAATCTGACAAAAACAAACATTCTTACAGAATAACCGCCAAACTGGCGTTGGGGTTACAGTTAAACACAAATATTTGCAATACAGGCGCCAACATACCGCCCGACTTTGAAATATTATTATTTCAAACAAATTAATCCAACAAATGATTACAATAGTTGTTAACAAATTATACAATGAAACAATTCAAAATTTCAAATAATGTAACCAATAATATTTACCATACAAATATGAGACATTCCTCTAAAATACAATAAGAAAACAATTCAATTAATATACAATTTTAGGTAGTATTTACAGGTAATAAACATACATTTGAAATACTATGTTTAAAATACCATTAGCTCTTTTGACTAATACAACTCGTACTTTTCCATCTTTTCCTAGTATTACTTCATAAATTCTACCCATTGACCAAGAACAAATCGGTAGGTTATCGTCCTTTAAAAGAACAAGACTACCTTTTTCTATACTATTTTTCTGAAATTTCCATTTCCCACGCTGTTGGAGATTATTTAGATAATCTCTGGACCATTTTTGCCAAATAATTTGCTTCAATTTTTGTAATTTTTTCCAGCTAGAAAGTCTGTTATTGGGAACATTAACTAATTGAGTTTCCGGAATAGAACTAATTGGTCGACCTATTAAGAAGTGACCTGGTGTTAAAGTCGAAAAATCGTTTGGATTGGACGATAATGGAATGAGTGGCCTGCTATTAAGAACACCTTCAATTTGATTTACAACTGTTAAAAATTTTTCAATAGTTACTTTTAAATTTTCTACGGTTCTTTTAAATTGGTGTTTAAACGATTTAACTCCAGCTTCCCAGAGACCGCCAAAATTAGGAGATCTAGGAGGCAAGAACTTCCACGAAATTGGTTGCGAAACCAAATACGAAGATAGATTATCAGGAAGTTCTTTAAATAGTTGGTAAAACTTTCTAAGTTCCGAATTAGCACTAACGAAATTTGTAGCATTGTCAGAAAATATTGTTGTGCAAATGCCACGACTAGCAAAGAACCTTTTTAATGTATCAATTAAAGCATCAGAGGTTAAATCGGTGAGAATTTCTAAATGAACCGCTCGAGTAGAGAAACAAACAAATATTGCTACATAAGCTTTATTGAATATACCTTTGCGTTGATTTTTATATTTATTATAAAATGGGCCACAAAGATCTATACCAGTATTGGTAAATGGGGAACTGACTTACTTTTTCCCTAGGCAACGATGCCATTAGTTGCTCTTCAAGTTTGGGTTTAGCTTTATAATATTTAAGGCATTCGTGCACAATCCTTCTACATGCAAATTTCTTATGTGAAAATGCTCCATAATAATATCAGTTAACTTATGATCTCGAGGCAGCAAAATAGGATGTTTTTGATCAAAATATAATTCTGAGTTAGTAAGTCTACCTCCAACACGAATAAGATCGTCATCATCAAGAAAAACATTTAAATTGCTTACATTAGTTCTTTTAATAGATTAATTTTTCTTTAAGGCATTAATTTCAGCACTAAATATATTTACCTGTATGGTTTTAATTAAATACATTTTAGCATGCTGAAACTCTTCCACACTTATAGACCTAGACTTTTTCTCCTTGGTTTTACAGTTGTACAGGAATCTGAAAAGGAAATTAAGAATTCTAATTAATTTTTGAAAGTTATTACTTAAGGAAAGAATTTGGGTGATGAAGTCACTGTCCGAAGAAAGGACTAAGTTGTTTGTATGTAACTGTTTATGTTCAGCTGAATATAGTTCCTTTTCGAAGGAGTCCATTTTGATCTCACTGGAAGAAAAGTCATTATTCGTTTCTTCTATAAATATCGTTGGACCAGTCCACCAAAGGTTAAGATTCTTGAGGTCGGTAGGATCAGCACCACCAGAAATGACGTCAACAGGATTTTCAGTCGACGAAATGTGTCTCCACTGATGATGTACTGTCAACGATTGTATTTTGGAGACTTTGTTTCCCACAAAGGTTTTTAGCTGATGGGGAGGTGAATTTATCCAAGCTAGGGCAATAGTCGAATCGGAGAATAAAATTACCTCTTCGATATTCATTTTCAATGACAAAAGAACCGTTCCGACAAGTTTAGCTAGCAGCAAGCATGCACATAACTCCAAACGAGGTACTGATATTGTTTTCAGAGGAGCTACTCTAGATTTGCTGGCAAGAAATTTGGAGAGTGGGGTGCTATCTTTTGCATAACGTTGAAGGTAGACTACTGCACTGTAAGCATGAGTAGAAGAATCCGAAAAGCCAAGAACAATTCTTTCAGGTTGCGAATTTAAGATGTACCTGTCAATTTTAATTTTTTCTATTTCTTTCAAGTTGCAAACAAATCGAGACCAGCCACTAGCAAATTGTTCCTGAAGTGGGTCATCCCAGTTTACTTTTTCTAACCAAAGCCCTTGAAGAAATATTTTTGCCTTACAGATAACAGGGCCTAGGAGTCCCAGTGAGTCAAAGAGTTTGGCTATGGTGGACAAAACATCTCGCTTGGTATAGACAGTGTGTTCCTTTACGGAAATTTTGAAGATAAATTGGTCTTCACTTGATTTCCAAGCCATTCCCAAAGTTTTGATTGTAGAGTCTTCCTTTTCGTTAAACGAGATTTCTGAATTTTCGTTTTTAAGATCTAAAAGTTCTCTTGCTTTCGAATTCCATTTATGGAGAACGATGCCACAGGTGTTGAATAAGTTAATCAGTTTATCCTTTAATACTATAGCAGCTCCCAAGTCTTGAGATCCGGTAACTATATCATCCATATACACATCTGAAAGGACAACTTCAGATGCTAATGGGGAGTTTTTAACTTCGTCCATTGCCAGCTGCCTAAGACTCTTGTTGCGAGAAAAGGTGCACACTTAGTTCCGTAAGTGACAGTTTTTAGTCTATAAGCAACTGGTTCTTCCTACTCTTTTGTTTTAAAGAGGATTTTGAGCAAGTCTCTTTGAGAAGATTCAATAAGAATTTGGCGAAACATTTGACGAATATCTGCAATTAAAACGATTTGGTGTTTTCTAAATATTAACATTATATTAAAGACGTCTTCATTGGTTTCTCCAGAGAGCAACACATCATTTAAGCTTTTACCAGTTGTTGTTGGCGATGAAACGCTGAAAACTACCCTAAGTTTGGTAGGGGTACTGTCTGGTTTAAAAATGCCATGATGAGGCATGTGATAATTTATTGTGGATAATTTTTCATTATTTATTTTCTCCATATGGTCCAAATTTTCATATTCTTCTAAAAATCATTATAAAGTTTCTGCATGGTTGGATTTTTGCTAAGCTTCCTAACAGTTTGTTTTAATCTTTTCTCTGCTATCTTTCTCGAATCACCTAAGTAATTTAAATCTTCTTCAATTAAAGGCATTTGTATGATGTATCTACCATTTTTATCACGACAATGAGTTTTTTGGAGATGGATTTCACATATTTCTGCTTCTTTGTTTAATGGGCGTTCGCCAGACAAATCTTCGATTTCTCAAACTTTTTGTAAAGTATTTTCAATATTTTCTCTTTGGGAAATTAGACCCCAAAATTGTTCGGAATTATTCGATGCGACGGTTCCACTTGCGATGTACCCAAATACTGAATTTTGAAATAACAATTTTGAAGAAGAGTGAATTTTTCCATCCTTAATTATTTTGTAAAACAGTTCAGCTACTATAATCATATCTATTTTCTCTGGTTTGTCAAAGTTAGGATCCGCTAATTCCGAACGTTTGGGTATATTTAATTGCCCAATATCAAGAACATTTGATGGCACGAAATCTGTTATTTTTGGAACAATCAACAAATCTATTAAAGATGAAAAGGATGAATTTCCATTACAAATCATAGTGCTAGTTATCCACTCTGCATTTGTTGTTGATCCGCTTAAACCGCTTATTGGAACATTTATTTTTCGCCTACTTAGACCCAATTCTGAAGCGAACTGCGACGTTAAAAAATTTGTTTGGGATCCACAGTCCAGGAGGACTCTTCCTTGGACATAAAGACTTTTACTAGGAGAATACACCTAAACAACAGCTGTTGAAAGAAGCGCAGTATTTTTTGTTTTATTTGTTGACGAAAGTGTATGCAGGGTTCATTCTCCTCCCACGGAAGGGGTCGAAAGTTCCGGAGTCACCGGATGCGAAAGGGACGGTGTCTCGCCCGTCTGCAATGTTGGCATCGTATCTGCATTTGGCGCACTTCTAATATTTTGATTTCGACATAAAAGACGATTATGTTTACCTTGACAAAAAGGGCAGGAATATTTAGATTTGCAATCAGAAAGTTTATGGGAATGCACAGACAATTTAGACAAAGTTTATGCTTCTTACTTAAATCAAATCTTTGTAAAGGAGTCATTTCTAGAAAGGCAGAACAATTATAAATGACATGACCACCTTTGCACAACACACATATATTTTTACTTGTTGATTTCAGCATAAAGTTTTTATTTTTCCATAATTTGTTATTTTCACTCTTATTTGTTGATGAGCTCCATTTATATTTTGTAGGACTTGTGAACGTTTTCGCAGGAACTCAATAAACTTATCCCAATTAGGCAATTCATTAGTTGTTAAAGACATTTCATATTGCTTTCGAGTTTCTTTATCAATTTTTTGAATGACGACATCAATTAGAATTTGGTGTACTAATTCATTTGCTTCTAATTCAAGACGTTTCTAACCTCTTAAACTTTTATCTATTATATCCACCAGATTTCTCAAGTCTTTAGCAGATTCCAAATGAATCTCTTCAATATTTAATATATTTAAAATATAATTGCTAACAATTAAGCGTATATTTTCATATCTATCAATTGATACCTTCATCAAAGAATTAAAGGTATCTTCCTGAGTTTCCACCAGCTTAGCATCTCCTTTCAACACTAATCTCAAATAAAACAATTTTTGAGTTTCATTTAAGGTGGAATTATTATTATTAAACTATCAAATTGTGCTTTAAAATTACTCCAATTATCAATATTTCCATTGAATTCAGGTAGGCTTACATCAGGCAGTTTTACAAAAACCTTATTAGATATTCTACTTTTATGCAATTGAACATTGTCAGCAGTATTCAACTGGAATAATATTTTTTGAAAGCTTACCTTTAAATATTCCAAGTAATCTTCCATGTTTTCGAATTCAGCGTCGTTATCCGCTATTTGTTCATCTTCGGTAATATCGTAGTAAACCAATTTTAAACATAATATTTTTACACATAATTCCAATACACTGTCCAATTTTCTCTGTATCATAAAAATGTCATTGTTTGACGCTTGGTCATTCAAATACAGTTGCAGTTTATTTATTTTCGTTTGAAAGTTTGTCCACCGAAAGTTACACTTCCGTTTTAATTGAGCCAATGGTTCGTCGTCTGAAGAGACCAACATACTTTTTTTCTCTTCGAAACGAAATTCAAGATTTTTTGACAGACAAACAAGTCAGGCGCGACTGGACCAATCTTATGTATGGTCCGTTTGATTATGGACTGTAATTACGAAACTACAATTGATTAGACGAATTCCATAATTTTTAGTGATTTATTGAGTATGATACTCCCGAATGGAGACATCCGACCAACACGAAAGAATGGCAGAAGCCAATCTGACAAAAACAAACATTCTTACAGAATAACCGCCAAACTGGCGTTGGGGTTACAGTTAAACACAAATCTTTGCAATACAGGCGCCAACTCCCACCTTTTTAATACTGTCTTGAAAATATGACCATAGTAGTAGAAAATCCTAAAAAAGAGTAAATTACATTTTTGCACTAAAAAGAAAGAAGACAAAAGATTCGAGTTCCTGGCTAATTATACTTTTATTTACAAAATTAACCTTCTTTTTATTAATTCAAGAAATCAATGATAATTTGTGAAAAAACTAACTTTTTTATAAAAAAAATTTTGAAACAATTTCCATCTTTTTACTAAATCACTCGCACTTTAAGGAAAACTATATCGCCTTTTTCTTAATGTTGAAATTTTAAAGTTTTTAAACAAAATTAAACCAAAAAAACAGTCAATGTTTGTTGAAAAATAAACTTATACATTTTGTCCCATTTTAAAGTAATTACTTTTGAACTCTAATTTCATAATCTACTAGCAAAACGTAGTTATTAGCGAAAATCGCTCTCTCTCTCACTTTGATTTCAAATCATATTCTCAACACGAAATTTTAAAAATTAACGAAATCAAGAATAGAGTTTAAAATAAATCGCATGCGCGATCTAATAGCACAATCTATCTTGTCCTCTCGTAGTCGAGTTGGCAGAGTGGTTTAGCCCGTCAGGCTACCAAGCGGAAGGTCGCGTTCGTACTCTGTTTTTGCTATAATTTGCAATGAATTTGCACGGCAAGCTTGCTGCAAGTTCGTTCCTTGATGACTTCGGAGCTTTCGTTAACTTGCTGCAAACTTGCACTCTTATCATGACAAATTTGTGGCTTGCTATCTTGCTGCAAACTAAAATTGCTATCTGGGCCTACAATCATAATATAAATTCAAATATATATATATATATATATATATTTTTATATTTCATTTAGTTTTATATTTAATTTTTTTATATTTAATTATATTAATTTAAATCTATAATATTTAATAATTATGTATGTAATTGAATTTTTCAGCGTGTTTAAAGTAAATGATTAAACACCCCTTAATTTTCTATGTTTGAAATAGCGAAATTATGATTAAAGTCATTCGATTTTAAATTCCGGAAGTTAAATATTTCGTATATGGTTTTAGCGACAAAGTATGAATGAGAAATGCTGGCCATTAGTAGAGCATCTGTTGAAAGATCCTAGAATCTATAAAACAAACTTCTGGATGATTTAGAGTTTAGTAATTTGTACTGGTAATGTTTCTGTAATTTGTAATTAAACTGGCATCATTAAAAAGATATTTTTGAATTATAACCAATTCAAAAATCATTTTGTTAGACAGTATTTTTTGAAAATATTCGAAAAACGCCACAATCTTGACAATTATTTTCATCTGTTTTTGAAGATCATTTGAGCTAGATTTCATGAGGATCGAGTAAAAGTATAGATTTGTACAAAATACATCTTTAAAACGTAAAAATCTTCTTTTGTTGTATTAAAATGTAGTCCATTTCCATTGTTTCGCCAATTTTTTTCCCTTTAAGTCCAGTCTTTATTTTTCTTTCTTCGTTACTTCAAATAAATTTAGTTTTTGATAAATTTCATAAGTTATTTTAATAGATTTACTTTTTAGCAATGACATTAAACTCATCTTTCCATTTAAGGCAAGATAATCTTCCTGGAGATAATGTAATCCATTTATTTGATATGATGAGGTTACATTTTCACTTTATAATAAGTTTAATAATGCGCAATAATTGTCGATTATAATTATGCAAAATTTTAAAAAATAATTTTCATTGAATCACGTGTTTTTTAGACATTTTAACAGTTGAATTTAAAGACGTATGTCATTAGTTTCATTAGACACAAAAATATACTGTATCAAAATTTATCTGAAATGTTAATACATTTCCGATCAACTGTTTTCTTCTTTTTTTTCTTTGCACAACTAATTTATTTCTCCTTTTTTTGTAGCAATTAATACTTTTAACTTAACAAAAATTAAATAATTTGGCGAATTTAAAGTTTGTTAAAATAATCAAATTAAGACAATTAAAAAGACGGACGAGTCGGTTGGTAGCCGAATGCGGCTAGTGATTAATACTACAAAAGCAATGTTAATATAGAGAAATGATGATTTGAGCTTACCTCTCACTCTCAAATTTTTTTTCTTTCCTTTTGCAAGATACGCTACATATTACTACACTTTACTCTCTTACGACTGAATACAGAAATAACACTTTTCTCACCAATTATTTTACATGAAAGACAGACCAATAAGACTGGGGCCTCTTTACTCTTCTAAATGTTAACTCCCCCAAAAGCAAAAAGAAAGGCGTGAGTATCGTCTTCTCATAGATGTAATTTAGCATCCTAGCCACAGTTTTAGCCAAGAAAATCTGCCCGAGCTACAGTGTTAGCCAAGAAAATTTTTTCTTACAATCGAGTTCCTATGTTTGTCATATTTATGACAGTAAAATGAAACTACAAAAAAGAAAGGAAAAACACCTCTTATAGCTATCTCTCACAAGAACCGCACCCTTTCTGCACAAAGGGATGCAATTTCTTTCGTTTTTCTGGGGGTTTCCAAAACCAATAAAAAAATCTCATTGAGTATTGCGGCTCGACTTTGCAGAGCAGAGGTGCCCTGTTCCAATAGCCCGAGTGTTTGTGCGATCGATAGTTGCAACATTCTGGCGAAACATCTGTAAATGATTGGAAGGTCAAAGGAAGTGGACAGAGAACTCAATACAGTTCCTACGGTCAGCCGTAATTGCTAATGCGTCTTGCGTCGGTATTCAACCACCTGCTGTTTCGCTGGTGGAATTACGATGGCAATAAATCCCCAACGACTGTTCTGGAACGCCGAACATGGACCTTGGGTACAGGGCTACTTTATTTCTTTGCTTTAGAAAAGCTTACTATACAGAAAGAGTTCTGTTTCCTCTCCTTACACTTCCTGGGAACCAAATTTTCTTCTATTTAAGAGGGCCCACTTGCCATCGGGCAAGATGGCAACCTCGATTACTTAAAATTATACACTTGCCGTTGCTTAAGTAGTACCACAAACGAGGCTTAAATCGTATTAGTACACCTTAAGGATATCTTGCACATCTAATGATACATTTTATTTAAAGAAAGAAAATATTGTTCTTTTTAATTTATAAAAGTGAAATGTGCTTTTTCCAATTTTTAAGCAGGGTATATAAACGTGGAAAATCGTACCGATAATACATAGACACAAGAATATGTAGACGAGTCGTTATGAAAATTACCCCAGAATGGTATGGACTTCAAAGAATGTATAATATTTCTTAATCGAAATTGCGAAGTCACCTTCTGGAACTAAATAAACATTATGCATTTGGAAAACCGTTAGGGTTGACCGAGGATTAACTCAAGACTGACTAGTTTACTCAAATGATAGTATTACAATGTGTTTTTGCTTCATTTTCTTCTAAGGTACGATATACGCGGTAAGACTTAAAAACCTGTTTCCTCCGTCGTACTGATGTTATTACTTTAGGATTTGTTTTCTCATACGGCATAGTATGTGTATTTTCAATTCCACTGTTTTATAGCTGCAATATTCATAAAAGTTGTGAATAATGCAAAAATTTAATCCTTTTAGTAAAGCTTGAAATTTGTAGACTTCTCTCCTTACGGGTTATGACTTAAATAACCTTACCCGATCTGCTGGGTAACACTTGTGAAGTCGTTATTCTACAACCAGTGAAACAAATCTGGTGACAGCATTGCAAACCTTTAAGAATTTATTTCTCCTCAAGTGTATATGAATTTGTATTGTTGGTCAAAGGATCTTTCGATGAGACTTGTACGATGGTGAAGTTATATAGGTGCAGCTATCTACTGTAATACATCGACTGGAGAAGGGTTGTCGGCTAGGAGAAGTTTTTCAGCAGTCAATGCGTAAGTAGGCACTGCTTTTTTTCTCTTCAAAGAGGAAAAAACCGCTGCTCGCTTCTTATGTAGATTGGATTCAATTATAAATGTCTGCTTCTCTCTGTCAATCTCATCTGCTTTGATCCTCTTATTCATTTCCAAGCATTTACAATGAACATCAGCATTAAGCAAACCAAAAACTATATTGGTTCTGTTGTTTTTGAAGTACAGTGCACAACAAAATAAATGGGAGAGTCGCTGTAACTCGGAGCGCAGCAGTCGGATCTTCACAAAACTAGTGTTGATGGAATTGTCTCGAGGAGACGGGTTTATTCGGATCCACAAACTGATTAACCGAGTTAATTAACAAAGTTAATTAACAGCGCTCTCGGAATTTTCCCAATATGCCTATTAATGTTTTTCGCTGAATCGACTTACAGTCAAAAAATTAGCCCCCCCCGCCCCCAAATCTTTATAAAGTTTGATTAAAATTGCGAGAGTTATAGAGTTTTGAAAAATGGCATTTCCATTGTTAAATGAATTTTTGGAACTTTTAACAATATCTCGAAAGTATTATATATTTCCCAAAATTTTGTTCACTCACTGAAAGAACACTTTTTTTCGTGTTTTTTCTGCTATTAACTAGCTAAAATTTATTTTATATACTCTCCTTCCTGGGTTGGCTCTATTGAGGTGGAGATTTCCGCAAACAAAATTAATTTTATCTCAAGAACTTCTGCGAATTTCTGAATAAAATTTGATACACATATAGAAAAGAGCAATCCGGATCGAATAATTTTAAAATATTGGTTTCCGTAATAAGAAAATACGAAATAGATGTTAATTGCCTATGTTAATTAACTCGGTTAATCAGTTTGGGGATCCGAATAAATTCGTCCCCTCGAGACATTTCCATCGATAACCGTTTTGTGAAGATCCGTACCAGAATGTACCAGAGAATCATGAATCACTCGTCTTGGGTACCGAAATTGTAAGTACGCCATATTTTGTTTGATTTTCAGTTAAGTGCTGTTGTAATTTCTCACTTGAGTCTTATTCTTTATATATTATATTGATGTCTTTCATAAATGCTTGAGTGTATTTATGAAAGAGGTCATCCCACCCCCGTCTTACAGTCGTCTTCCACTTCCACTTTATATAAACAAGCTGAAAATCCGGCGTTGCTCGGGATCCATACTTTTTCATATACCGGCCTCCTGTTTTTCTCCCTAAAATATTGTCACCAACTTTCCGCAACAAACGTAAATCTTCTTTTAATCCTTTCTTGTTGAATTAAAGCTTTCTAATATAGCCTTTTTATCATCTTATAACAGTATGGTTTGAATGAAAATGCGAGAAAATTCGAAAAAGAACATTTATTTTAAACAATATATAGTTAAGTAACTAATACAGTTTTACAATGTACAAATATACTTAAACTGCATAACTTGGTTACTGCGTAGCTTCTAAATAAAATGTTTAATAAATGAGATAAAGAAAGTCAAAATCGCTCGAGAAGAATTCTCACTCGAAAGACTTTCGTTGAAGCAGAATGCTCGAACAAAAAGAATACTTTTAACCTCAATTAGGGGAATAAAATCTAAATATCAATACTCTCTATTAACACTATAAATAAAGTCAAACTGAAACTCACATCGCTTAGTAAATAAACTAACGTCATTGGATATTTGAGTACATATTAAAAGCTACGAATAGCGGAAGTATGAAGTCTACCTTTGCCAAAGAAAGCAATATTTTCTTAGCTTTAACAGCGGTAAAAACGCATGAATAAAGGATTTGATAAAAAATATATTAAAATGAATTTTATTTTATAATAATAAAAGCATTATTGCAATTTGAGTTTAAAATTAATTTTGAAACGTTAATTGCAGTTAGAGAAAAAAAGCACAACAATTAAACTGAAATAAATAAAAAATATTTTTTTTTGCTCTTTAAGGTGATGTAAAAATAATTTTCGCACTTTAAGTATTTCAGAACTTATTGGCGAAAAATTTCTAAAAATAGCTTAATTTTCGTTATTTATTTAAATAAATAAAAATCTAATTTGAATTTTAAAATAATTTTCGTGGACTTATCTCCCTCTTGTGCTAATCCATCACTGTGCCAAATTTGGGCGTCGTAAGTCCACCGGCGCGGAAGTTTATAAAGAACCATAAAACGAACAAACACACAAACATACTTTCCTCTTTTACATATATAGATAAGAATAACAGCTAGTAATATAATAAAAGCGAAAGTTTATTTGTCTGTTTCGTACTATTTCATGGCCAAACTACTAAACCCATTGGGATGAAAATTAGCAAGGTGATAGTGTGAAACCTATGAACGGATATAAGTAGATAGAAAATGGGGGTTCAACCACATCAAGGGATTCGGGAGGCTCTTGAGGCTCTGCCCTCCCCCTCCCCTCCCTTCCTTATCACTTCTCAGATAAGGAATTTTCAAGATAACGATTCAAGATAAGGACTTGAGATAGGGATTTATTTTTGTTATCGGTCTTTCGAACTTTGAAAATTTTCACAAATATTTTTAGGGACTTAGGATTTTTCAACATTCTTTTACTAATAATCTCTCTCGCAGATTTGCATCAATTATAACTTATCGTTAATTAAAATAAAGCAATTAAAAATAAACATAATAATTTGATACTTATGAATTAGATATAATATATTTCACAAGATTAAGCCCAAGCCACCAACCACTTCCTGATAATGAATTAATTATTTTTTCTATCTTTCTTTCGTACTTTGAAAAATTTTGGAAATGTTTTTTCAGGGACTTAGCATTTTCAACATCCTTTTATTAATAATCTCTCTCTCTCTCGCAAGTTTGCATCAATTATAACTTATCATGCATTAAAATAAAACATTTAAATAAAACATTTAAATATAAACATAATAGTTTTAAACTTGCACATTAAATAATTTTAACATGATTTTAAACATAAGCTACCAATCGCTTTTTTTAGATAAGAATTAATTATGTTCTATCGCACTTTTTAAACTTTGAAAATTTCTCTCGCAGAATTTTATCAAAGATAACTTAGCATGTTCCCGAACTTACCTTTTCAGATGCATGAAGAATCTTCTCGATGATGAAACTCTCAAATTGAAAGGGAGCGATAAAAACCGTGTTTGATAAGCATACTTAAATCTTATAATCTATTGCTAAGAATTCTAATGCATAATTCATCAGCATATAAAATGATAAAATTAATTTCTTTTTTAATGACTTAGTTGAAAGAAAAAATATTTATTTTTTTTTTCGAATTGAGCCCACCACCACCCGACAAGCAAAGCTTGCCGCCTCAATTCGTTCTCATCAGCATATAAAATGCTAAAATTATTTTTTAATGATATAGTTGAGAGAAAATATTTAATTTTTGAATTGAGCCCACCACCACCCGACAAGCGAAGCTTGCCGCCTCAATTCGTCTTTATCACCTATCAGATTTTATAATGTCCATGTGCAAGCGTATGAACGTTATCATCTAATAAATATCGCTTATCATCAAATGCACGCAGAGCAATTTTGTTCACCTTTACAGTCTGCAATTTATGATTTTCACTCTGAATCCGATATTGAATTTCCCTAGTTGATTTTAGCTCTTCTCTACATCTTCTATAATCTTCGTGTCTTATATTTCTCTCAACGACCGATCGAGCCATTCCTTTTGCAGTCTTCTTCTCTCCACGTTCAGATAGTATACATTTTCGGTCGAAGACCAACAAATTCAAAGATCGGTTTCGAACGCAATTCGTCTTTAAAGCACCCAATCTTCTTCTTATTGGACTCACTGAATAAAAAGTGATCCCTGGGATAATCAGATGAATCGTTTATGTCTATATGACGGGACATGTCGTCATAAATATCCTCAATTTCCACCTCATAAGTCAGTGAATCCGTATCCGTGAAGAGAAGTTCGGCTTTGTCCCCATATTCCTTCTTCATGACGTTATAATGAAAATTATACATGATAAGTTTACTTAACCCTCTGAGTGTTTCACACGTATTTCTACGTTGACCTTGGACTACCCCAAAAGCGTAAAACACGCATTTCAACGTGTGGTCGAGAACACCCCGAAATCGGTTTGCACTGAATTTTACGTTCATTGTGAACTGTCTCTAAAGTGCAACACACGCATTTTTCCGAATTTATTACCCCCTTTCTTGGTTTGACATCTTGATTGATTATCTGGGCAGAGCAACGGTCAGCACAATGAGGACTGATAAGGATGTACTTACTGCAAATTAGGGATGTCACAGGATCCGAAACCCCACTCTCCCCTGTGGTGTGGGGAATTTTAATGCTATTTGCATTGAGGTTATATTTCCGGAAGAATTGCAGTGTCGGATTTTTTTTTGTTTAATGTCAGCCTGGTTTGATGCTATATTATGTTTCAAGTACTATTCTTTTAATACAATTTATGTGATATAAGATTTTTTTTCAATGCCTCAATGCTTTAAAGATCCATATCGAATGGTTACGTAAAATAGATATTGTGGTTTAAGTTAAATAGATTTTGTTCCAATACCGCATTCAAGCATAAAAAAATTGAAAGCCTAGGGGGTTGCTAAGAAAATCTGCTATTTATATATAGTTGAACGGTGTTCTTGAATCAACACATTTTACCCACGTTCAACTAGTTTTATGATATTAATGTAAACTTCTTTCATATTAATAATCTCCATCTACTCATTCTTCATTTATAAAAATAGATTAAAATTAAATTTTTGTCAAAAAATAGAGCAAGTTTTAAGGTATATTAAAATGATACATTATTTTTATTGTTTTATCTTTCAGATCAAATCGAAAATTTCAGTTTTACAATTATTTCATTATATATGTATTTGATTTTTATTAAAAAAATTAATTTTCAGGTTTAAGTGTAATTTTTTTAGACTAGAACAGATTTTAACTTCATTATTACAACATTTAGAAAAATATGTTTTAAATTCATAAAAATTACAATGAAAAAATTCATTCCGAAAGATAATTATCATTTTATTAAATAATTATTAGCCGGAAATTTATTTTTAGGTCACTCTGAACTGAAAAAATAACGTACATGGAAATAAAAATTAATGAAAGTGGAAAAAAATTTTATTTTTTACATTGTAAAATATTTTCTTTTTGTTAAAGGCAGGGGAAAATATAGTTTAGATGAAAACGTTATCGACTAAATTTAATGTTTGGGTGTGTGATCTTATCAGACTTTTAATAATCTTATTATGAGACTGATAATATCTGCAGCTTAACTCTCTTACGTTTATTTGAATAATCAATGAAGATGTTTATTTCTTGCTTAAAATAAAAGAAGACAAAAATATTTCTCAGAAAATATTATACGAATACTGTATTTGCGCATTAGTTCCTTGAAGCACAATTTTTTTCCTGATGTGTTATTAAGCATTCTTCTATAAATGATTAAAACTATATAGCTAAATTGAATTGCTTTCGGTAAATACATGCCAACTGCAAGTTAAATTTTCATTCATGCTCTGAGAAAAGAAATCCACTAATATATGTTAGAAACCATTGATACATCCAGATCCACTAATAACAACTTTGAAGACTGATCTTTCAGTAATAATAGCAGTCTCTGGCTTTGGATTATTTCAAAATATTATCGTCACATGCCAGATCATGTGTTTTATTACATTATCTTATGTGTGCATACTGTAATTTGTAAGGTGTAATTTTTTTTATAAAATTATGATTTATCTGCTCCATTTTCTTCATTCTGAACTTTAATAAATAATATTTCAACTGTAAATAAAATATTTATTTTCTATGTGTTTTGACATTTTTTATTTTATTTAACTTATTTGAAGAGTAAAGGGTCAGTTTTAAGCTTGTTAAATTTGCTTTATATTTTCGAAAAGAACGGTGCGATACGAAACAGCTCCCAAACTTTTTTGTATTCCTCACCGAGAACGGCCAAAACATCTATGAAGTGCCACTATTTTGTCGTCAATTAACAATTTTTACCAATGATACCATTTTAATAATTTTTACTGATCTTAAAGAGCACGGGAATTTTGTCAGAAGTATTTCTTCAGTGAATCAATCATGCTATACCCACTGGCGGATTTTGTCAGTATGGGGACACAGGCGCAAAATTGCTGTGAGGCCCCTCCCCCTACCCAATGTCGAAAATTCATCTTCGGCTTAGTATTACGATATAGATCGAATAGGTTTTGAGGCCCCCTAGATGCACGAGGCGAGCGCCTCTAACACCTGTGCGAAAAATCGCCACTGTATATACCAGTCCTCTGCTACGACCTTTCTCAAACTGATTCTCTATCTGTTTATGTCACATGTTTTTCACGTACAGATAGACATAACCATCTGTTAAAAGCACTGTATCGGGGAACATCGTTGTATACTGCTGATACTAATCCTATTGAGAGTCTGATATTATCTGCAGCTCAAATGTGTAGAGATTATTTCAATTATCATTGAAAATTTGTATTTCTTCCTAGAACCCAAAACTATTCCTAAGAAAATATTATTTCTTACTTCAGAGACTGCATTTATGCATTGGTTCCTTGAACCATTACAGTTTTGCTGATTTGCTATTAAGCATTATTCAATATGTGATCAAATCTAAATGCTTAAATTCCAGTGCTTTTGGTAAATCTTATACCAATTCTGAGGTGAATTTTAATAAATGCTATGAGACAAGAATCCACTATTATGTGTTACAAACCTTTGATATATCCGATATTAACAAGCTTAAGGACAGTTCTTCCAAAAATAATAGCAGTCTCAGGCATTGAATTATTTCCAAATTCCACCATCACATACTATATAATGTGTTTTATAGCAATATCTTGGATGTGTGTGCGTGTGCTGTAATTTGTAAAGTATAATTTTTTTATATAATTCAGATTTATCTACACGTTTTTATTTTCATTCTGAACTTGAATGGATAATTATAAAACTGCAAACAAGATATTTATTTTCCAAGTAGTATGGTATACATGAATGAGATATATAATTTAATTTTTAAAATTTTGTATAAAGAATAAAGTGTCATTTTTATGCTTATAAAATTCCCTTTATATTTAGTACGAAAAGACCCAAAACTGTTTTTGAATAGCACAAAAGGGAACCTGACTAATTTCGAATATGTGGTAGATTTTCCTCCCTATTCTTTCGATTTTACCAAGTTTGTAAAAAACTATCTGTAGAAAATAATTCAACAATTTTGTACTTCGTACCAAGGCCCATTTTCGTAAAATTGATTGAAAAAATGTTGATTGCTTTTACCTTCTCGTATACGTAGTATACAAAGAGAAAGTACTGTAATCATTGATTGTAAATTCGAATTTTGATATATCTCCTCGTTTTACACTTCGTGTTTCTGAATACGGTAACTCCTAAACGCAACCCTAATTGTAGATAAGGGTCCAATTTTCGTTTAAATAGGCTCAAAAAACTCTAATGCCCTGTCTAAACTCTAATATACCTTTCTTTTCGATAAAAAAGTTATAAATAAAGAATTAAATTTAATTTTGAAAATTTGGCCACGGGATGCTCTATGACCGGTACTATAGTATAAAAGTTTCAAATTTTGTTAATCTAGGTGAATTAATTTTCTGTTTATTATAATAAAAGATAATATCTTGCGTGCTAAATAACGGTATATGTATACGTTATTTCTTCTAACATTTAGTCTAAACGTAAACTTTATTTTGAGAATTATTAACTCGTGCTCTTAACAAGCATATAGTACAAGTTTCAGTAAAAAAGGTTTGTAGTATTAGTTAATTTAAAACATTATTCAGGGGATAAGAAGGTTATTTCTAATCCTTCATATGTATTAATTATTACAGGCGGTTTTATAGAATACAGATTATTATGCGACTATCCATATAATAAGTATTTATGTGCATACAAAACGGATTAATCCAGTTAAACACTGTTTATATTTGTGATCGTTTCTCAATTTTCTACCTTTTACGGAGTACTAAATCAAGAAGCAATATGAAAACTTTTATTGCGACATCAAAAATTAGTAAAAAATAATTATATACATATATAATTATTTTTTACTAATTTTTGATGTCTTTTTTAATTATATTTAATTAATTTTTAATATATGTATATTAAAATTTGAATATATGAATATTTGATTAATTTTTGAATATATATATAATGGCATTGTTTTTAATCCTTAAAATTTAGTAAATTAATTTTAAATTCATAGAATAATATGCTGACGAGTAAATAAAGTGAAGTCACGGATATAAAATAAAATACAGTCAGCAGCTAAAATACAAATATTAATAAACGGCAAAAAATTTAAATCACAAAGATCTTAAAAATCATCAACTTTTATGCAGCTTCAATAATGTTCACTTTATTAGATATTCAAAACATGAAAAATAGGTATACGCGCCTAACCGGTGTGTATTTTTGTCATTTGGTGTTGTTGACACGAGCAATGTGCAGAAAATAGATCCCAACTGCCCATCTTGAAGACCTGAAGTGTTAATTTATCACACAACAGGTGGGCTCTCCGAAGGCAGTAAGGGCTAGTTTGAATAGGATCCTAGCTGAATAGAACGGATTCTTGTGGTTAGTCCCTTCGAGGGGTTGCTGATTACCCATGGATCAGAGGGGGGAAGAGACTGAATCCGCTGCGCTTTTGGAACATGTTCTGTTCGGAGGAGGGCGCACTTTTAAAACAGATAAGGGGTCTTCGAACAATCGCTTTTCGAATCGCTTTACAAGGGAGACCGATGCACTCAGAGGGTTAACTCTAGAATAACAAAACGTACGTATATAGGCTTATCTAGAGTCAAGCACTTTTTAACACGTTCCACCCCTACCAACTCATTATCAAAGATTTTAAATCTTTTGAAAGTAGGGGCAGCAACTAACTTCTGGGCCTTCTTCTCGTCATTTACCAGTTGCACATCCACACGGTTTTGGATGTTCTCCAAGGTCTTTCCATATACACTGCTGTTCATAAGTTTGAAGAAGTCCTTCTCAAAGGCAGACTTACTATTTTTACGTTGTTCAGTATTAAACATAATATATTTCTTGAGCCAAGGTTTCTGCTGAAATTTTAAAATTTTGTGCACTTTTTCCAATTTTAAGCCATGTTTTAAATAAAACTGTAGATTTTTGTAGTAGGTGATGTAGTTCTTCTTATCCTTCAAATTGGGCACTAGTTTAGTTGACGGTGTATACTTCATTCCATTTAAAACTGCCTTCGAGAACTCAGACAAATCTTCAAACTTGATATCCATCTTCTCAGGAGCTAAGGGATAATTGTTGTGGAGATCGTGAAGCTCTTCAGGATACTCCAAATCCACTTCGAAAATATATCCCTCAGAGCTATCCTGGGGAATTGACTGAATCCAGTCGAGTGTCACGTCCGCTGAAATCCATTCAAATCCCCCATAGGGCCACGACTCGACCATGGAGGCTCCGTATAAATTGTTGCAATCTAGGTAAATGATATGTTTGATGCTCTTGCTTGCATCAAAGTTGGGGAGGTACTTGTTGTTTGCTTGAGAAAATCGTTTGGTGATAACAGATATTCCTCCTCGGATTCCTTTCTCAACAAACATGTGCATGTTTATATCCGTAAATAATTCGAGTGGCTGATCGGTCGCTTTCAAACTGCTTTGCCATGCAAGTCCGGGTGCCGTGAAGAGGTGCACACAATCCAAGCCATAATAATGCTGGCATAGTTTTCGAAAATTTTCGAAAACATCGTCAAGTTGAAGGACATCACATTTTACATAAAGGTCGTGATATTCGCCCATGTTCTTCAAATTGAAATAATTCCATACTGTTTGGGCATGACGATAATCCTCATCACTGATGGCACTGCCAGTGAGGGTACTTTCAAAAGAGTCGATAGATGGCAGTCTTTCTTCTTCAAACTTTTGATGTGAATCCATGTATTCATAGGAATAAACACCCTTTCTCAGTAGAAAGGAAATATTATGATGAAGGAAATTTTCGTTTAAAATATTAAATTTATCAGGAGTTAAATTTTGTACTAGTTTTTCTAATGAGGTACTAAGGAATTGAAAGCTGTCAACAAAATTTAGGGAAATTTTAAATTTATGATATCTCTTTGATAGAGAGAATGTCACATATTTTTCCATAGTAGTTGGAACAACTGAGATTTCATAATCCTTCAACTTGCCGATTTCTTGCACTATTAGATGCCCGTCATAATTCTTCAAATTATGAAATACAACAGGAATCTTCTTCGACAGTCTTAATTTAAGGTTGCGGCTAGAGTGAAGGGCTGCCCAATATCGTCCAGTCTGATGGTCATGGTCCCTCACTCTGTCACCCTTCAGTGCCTTTTTACAGATCGAACAGTGCGTTGCTGACCGGAAATCTAATTCGTATTGAGGAGTCATATTTATGGGTACAATGGATGTCAATTTTGTCGCCAGTTCCTCCTTCTCCTTCAAAATATCCTCCATAAAGTGTTTCACAGCATTTTTTCCCTCTGTATATGGCAATCGGCTTCACACTTCTTCCATCTGGTCCAATTATAACGTAGGCACATCACAGGCTTCATGTCGATCTATGATCTCAGTATTTCCAGACGTATGCACCTGTTTCACAATGAGCGACTCAAAATCCGCATAAATGATATAGGGAAGAGGCTGTTGATAATGCACATTCACGAATTTGATAAAATTTTCCCCCTTCTCAGGCATCTTGATATGTTGAGGAGAGTGCTCAATACAATATTGAAGATGTTCTTTCAATATTTCGACCTTGGCAAATCGATGAAGACAACGATAAGAGTAATGATGTTTTCTCTGATGTCTGAAGATGATGTCTTATGTTTTGTCTGGTCTCCAAGGAGTCTAGACATGTTCCTTATCAGGCAGTAATACTGCGTCTCCTCGTTAGCGATAAGCAGCAAGTTAACACATTCTTCATCTACACGCTTGAAGACATAGAGTGGAAAAACCTCATTATCCTCATAACCAAACACATTTATACGTAGATTGTTGAGTCGCTCTACAATGGGAATTTTATTCAATGGTACGGAGCATTCCGCGCCGTCTAGTTTTATCTCATGCTCGTGGGGAGTGTAGTGTGATACACGAAAACTATCATGTGCTAGAAGGTTCAACTTATGAGCGATCAAGCACCAAACAAGGCATTTTTGGTCCTCATTCTGAATGTTTAAGATCGCCTTCTTATCTACTAATTTTTTGGGAAGGCTGATATAACTGCTGGCTCGCAGCGGCTGATATTTAGCGACGCACAGCTCAAAGTGAACAATTTTATCAAGAATCCACCCTGAGCCGCACCTTATAAATTCGTCGACAACTTCTAATATCTTGGTAAAAGATGCTGGAACATGATCCCCTACTGTGTCGCCAACTAGTTCTATTTGAACGTTGCTTCTAAAGTAAAGGGTCACTCTTTCTTCTCCCCCATCTTCGCTTTCACGTTTAAACACGGCTTTAACAACCCCGTACCATTTGACCGCCCCTTTCTCCCGAATTTCTTCTATCTTCTCCTCCAATTGAGGGGTGATTTCGTCAAAGAATAACAAAAAGTCTTTCTTATTGTTCTCCGTGGGTTCGAAAAAGGTGGAGGTGAAAGTATTAAGGGCTACTCCCTCCCTTCTAACACCTTTCGAGTTCCCCTCCGGGGTGGAAGCAGTCCCTCTCTTCACGCTTGTCAATTTGATTTCAGGATGACTGTCCCTTACGTGTTGATTTAGATGTTGAAGGGATGTAAAGGAGCGGTCACACTTTCTGCAACCGTACTTTTTCTCCTGGTGTTTTTGCATATGCATGGCAAAGCAGTGTTTTCGCTGGAAGGATCTATTGCAAATATCAAATTTAAAATAATTTTCCCTGGAATGAGTTTTCATATGATCTTTCTAATTATCTTTTCGTCTGAACGTTTTGTCGCAAATATCGCATTTTAAATAATTTTCCTTTTCCTCAGTTTCACTAGCATGAATTCCCATATGGCGATTCAAATGATCATATCGGCGAAAAGCTTTATCGCAAAATTCACATCTGAATAGGTTTTCACCAGTGTGTGTTTTCATATGTTTAGTAAGAGAGTTTTACAAAGCGAACGATTTTGAGCACGTAGAACAAACCTACAAAAGAAAAAAAATACAGTTTTCACATTACCGCTTATAGGAAAGATACCCACCTCCAAAGTAAAAGTATACTTACAAAGTGATGGCTACGCATCTCAGGAGACGCTGGTCCACGATAACCTGAAGAAGTGCTTGGCGATTCGTCCCAAACTGGGTTGTCAATTTTCCACTCTGACTGCAATTCAACAGCATTCATTGCCTCGTTGCATGTAGGAGTAGAGAAATTATAAAACTAAAGAAAAGAATATTAAGTAAAACAATTATAAATATAATTATAAATATTATATCATTATTATGTATTACAATTGAATCGCAATAACAAAAAGAATTTTACTTACTTCTCCCTGATCACTATAAATAGAAGAAAAAGAAACTCGTCGTTCATCCATAGAAAAAACTCGTCGTTGATCTATAGTAAGTAGTGAGTACAAACTGACTAACTGATTAAAAAGAGGAATGAGCAGCCAAATTTAAAGGTAGTAGGGGTGGTCTTTGCAAATCGATAAGCCAATCTGTGAAAAGCATGATAACTCATCAAGCAATCATAGAAGGTGTGATAAAATCTCACCAATCGCAGTAAAGTGCTGATAACAGTTCACCAACCGCCACGTCATCATTGATAACACATATCACTCCAACTTGCATCTAAGAACGAACCTGCAAAGGTACGCCAATTCCACTTCCACTGCTTTTACCAATTTGTGAAGACGTCTCCTGTCTACCCAGCATGAATTCTCAATCCGAAGTGCCGGTCAAGAGGCTACGTGGTATTGAGCAGAAAATAGTTCAGCAGTGGCACATAGACCCCTTTCTCTCCGTCAACGTAAATCAACGCGATGGCAAGGTGCGAGTAAGGATTGTCGACGCGTCAGGAAAAACCGCTGTGGAAATGACGTTCCCCACCTTTTACGAGTTTTTCAGAAAGATGAACGACTTCAATGTGGTTTATACATCGAGCACAGTCATCTGCAACAACCAGCTTGCCGTCTTTTCATCAAAAGGGGAATGTATTCTCCAACAAATTTATGAAAAGAGAGGTGGGGGTTTCACAATGAAACCTCAATTTCTTAAAATGAGTCGAGAACAATTGACTTACTTAATGGAAAATTGCTACGAGGTGAAAGAGTGTGTGGTGAATACGCCATTGTGTGTTGCCCTGCCCCGAAGTGTGAGGAGGAATTGTAACAAGGTGTCGACGGAGTTTCATTCAGAGTCATTCTTAAAGGTTGTATTCGATGAAGTTATGACACAGGTGAACAATTTGTTTTATTGCAATGGTTGTGTGTGGGATCACCCCTCTGACCCTCTGAGAGGAGACGTGAAAGTTTGACGGTTAACCCTTTAGACAAATATCGTTCTGAAGGGGAGCGAGCGTTATTTTTTTTAAACTTTACAAACATTTGTTCAAATGTGAAAGAATACAATGAAAATGTTTTTACTTCATTGAATGTGAAAATGTATATAGATCATTTTGAAAAATTAATTGCAAATGTATAATATATATATATATATATATATATATATTCTCAATAAATGTGTTTGGTTTTTAATTTTTGTGTTTTATATCTCAATTGAAAAGTCATGATTTGATTCAAATTCTTTATTAATATTTCATCCTCTGTGCTTTAGATTTTACATTCTTTGCAGTAAGATAGTTACTTTTGACATAGTTTTTAGGCATATTCATGAAGTTTAGAGCTGCTAGAAATTCTTGAATACCAGCTACATTAGTCTCTTTCTTGTTGTGAGTAAATATAATGTTAAACAAATCAGCTATATTAGTTTTGGAAATTAATTCATTTCCAATCAAAATTTCTCCTTTATCGTTCCATTTTAAAATATTAGAATGTTCTTTAATGAAATCCAGGGCCTTTGAAACTTCATTTTTCATTCCTTGAGGAACACTATTTAAAACAACATGGTCGTAGGAATCTTCTTTTCTTGGTAGCATAAGTTCAACTTCGATATTATTCAAAGGTGCAGGCTCCTCTGGTGGCTTCCAAGGTAAGTTATATTCTTCTATATTCATTTTCTTTTGCAGCAAAGCATAATATTGCTTAACTTTTTCATGTTCCTCTAACGAACTATTTAAAATGTTTAGCATACTTTTATCTAGATCGTTCAACTGCTTATCAGAAACGGTATGTTTTGACACTAAATGTTCTGGAATGAGTGCAAATTTTTTAGCGTGCTTCATGGAACAGTTCGGAGAGAACACTTAATGCAGTGGGAATGAGAATATTGAGAAAACCTCCTTTTTGTAAAACGTGTTTACGTTTTTTCGACAAAGCGACTTTTCTTTCAGCTAAAGTACGCAAAGTTCTCTTATGTTTAGATAGAGATCCTTTCTGCTTTTCCGTCAATGGTATATTTCCATGCAATACGTTCAAGCAGCATTCGCATATAGCTTTTATATCTTCTTCGTTAATACTTTTCAAAATTTCCTTTCTAAACTTTTGAGGACAAATGTTTATAAATTCTAATTGCTGTAGTTGTTCCTTACTCAGTGTCATATTGGGAAATGTCTTATAGAGGTGAGTATCTCTAGCTTTTTATATTGTTTCAAAAATTTTTTAATTGATAAAAATATTGAATCTGATTGGGTAATTTTTGAGTGCGGAGACGAAGTTCCTGAGGGGTTTCACTTCTCAAGTCTAAAAATAGATAAGAGTATGGTTTCTTAGTCGCGTCCTCATAAACTTCTTGAAAAAATTTTAAATGTCTTGGAAAAAGTTGTTTTCCTAAATGCGTAACTTGACTGAGATCTCTTCTGTTTTTACATAAAAATAAGTAATGCGCATTTAAGGTTATTTTCCTCATTTCTTTTCCTTTATGAAAAAAGTTTTGTATGATGAAAATTATACTAAGATTTAAATGATGGCTACCTTTAGTAAACAAGTCTGTTAAAAGTTTCTGATTAGCACCATGACTCATGAGATCATCTATGACAAAAAGGGTATGCTTCCCTAAATATTCTTGAAATTTTAATGGTAATCCCTCCACAAAAGTTACTTCAGGAATGTTATCGTAAAGGGGTTGTTGAATTCCATAAAACCAGACAATCTTATCTGGGACGGGGGAAAACATTTCCCTCTTGTAGTGCAATAAGTCTCGAACGAAATACGTTTTCCAACACCCGGTGGGGCCTGCCATGACCATTGTGAAGGGGTATTGCAACTTTGGAAACTCCATGACGAATGATTGATGAGAGTCAATTTTGATTTTAAATACTTTTATTGATAAAACTTGGTTCGGACGCCAAACTTGTTGGCTACAAAATTATACACTTTGACATCATTGTGTATTGAACAGGTGACATAGGCAGGTAATATCTGTCTTAATGAATATCCGCGACATTTCGAATATAAATAATATAAACAGTGTTGGTCGCAGACTGCCGTTATGCGACTTTGTATAATCATAGGATTGTAATTTACAAACAAAAATCTTTCAGCAAAGTTGGTTATAAATTTATTAAAAGTGAAAGGAATGTTTCCATATGAATCAAAGAATTCAACCTCAACAGGAGAACTAATGAAAAATGCCAACCAGTGACTTCCCCCCTTTAAAGAAGGGTCTACATTTGCAATAAAACATGCTGGATAGTAACGGATACGTGTAGGTAATCGATCACTTGCAAAAACTCCAAGAAAATATCTTTGAGTAAAACGATTCCTGGATAGTATACTGTCAAGTTGGTAGCTATCCATTTCTTTCAGTTGGCAAAATCACATAAAACGTGACGAGATTTTGTTATTTCAATTATGTTTTGAAATTCAGCATACCCTAAAACGGAGACTGTTTCTCTAAAGCTCTTGCGAACTTTGCTTCCACCCGTAAATTCCCCTTGTGTAGTAAATTGAAATGAGATCCGTCGCATAAATCGGGAGTTAAATCGAATGAGTATATGGCATATCCTTTTGAAAATTCTTCCCTCGATATGCAAATTCCTTTATCCCTATTAAATCCTGAAAAGAAACTGTGATAGGCTCGAATATAATTCTCTGATTCATAGTTTAATTCCATAGGTTTGCATGAAACTGGTTGCCCATCTAAATAAATCCCTAAAAAGGTAAGTTTGTGGTGTTTAAAGTTAAAGAGATTCAATGAATACGGACCATTTATGGCAGCATTTTTCACGAAGGTTATAATGAGTCGTTTTGGCATCGATCCGAGGAAAACATTGTCTTGCATAAAAGACAAACTTCCTTTTGGAACAGAGTAAGTTTTACAAACCACTCTATCTATAGGATATTTTGCCGAAGTTTTTTCCAGGGCTTTAGCATGACCCAGGGAAACACCAGGGCTAACTTTAACTTTTCTTACGAAAAGGGATGCATGTCCTAACACCACATTGTATTCAGAATTATTAGTTGACAACAAACAGAAATTGGGTTTGCTTCGTATCATTTTTATTTTCATGTCTACGAGTTTGAGAATTAAGCGATTTTGCTGAAATATGTCACAGTGCAGTTGCCCTATCATATCAAGGATACGACTATTGGCCATGAATTGATAACGCTTCTTCAAACTTTCGCACGCTTCTTCGGAGACGGGATACACTTGATAAGGCTTATCGTCTTTAAAGAATGCCTCACAGCTGAGTAGGCTTTTCTTTGCATCTTCCCCATACTTCAAAAGCGTTTCAAGATAAGCTCGATAAGAGTAAGTATTGCTCGCGGAAGAAATGATGCGATCATTTAGACTAACATCGACTTGAGAAAACAATGAATGTAGAAATAAATTAACGGGAGCCACGGGTTCATTATCAGGTAGGGGCGCTCTGTCCGATTTGGTTATTTTGGCCTTTACATGAATATCCCTTTGAGGGGCGGTGGGATACCGTCTGTCCCACCTACTTCAAGATTTTTTTTCATAAACTTATATAAGGTATTTTATTATAAAAATTGCTTTATTGGATATTTCAAGCCCTCTTACTTTTGAAAAAAATTGCAGTACCATTGAGAATTTGTTCAAATTTATAGAAAATAATTTTTAAAATCATGCCCTTTATTGGCAATGATTTTCTTTAAATGTCTAGAGAAAGAAAATGAATTTCGAAACAAATATGAGATTCAAAGGAAATCTTCAATGTTCAATAAATATATTCCAAACATTATCTGTATTTCAAAAGTAATTTTTTTTATCAATTATTATAGATAAAAAAAGGTGGGACAATATTGTCCCACCGCGCATCTACGGTTGTCAGCCTGTAGATGGCAGCACAAAAGTTCGCGACTCGGTCCTATTTCTTCCTTTTTTGAATAATAAACTTGGATTTATATACGGTATAATTATAATCACTCTTTCAAATTTAATACTTATACAGAAAATAAATTTATATATTTCAGAAGACAGATAAATAATATTAATCAAAGAAATCTGTAAATGCAAACAAGCATTTTTTTAAAAAAACTGGCATATCTAAATTTATTTTGAGTGGAAATTTGAAAGCAAGAAGCGATCTTCTGAGGAATTTTTTTATAAACGGATAAAAATACACTTTTCTAAAAAGAACGAAAATTAAAGAGAATGTTCGAGTCTTTCTGTATCTCTCAACGAAAAAGAAATAGTTCCGTTGAATCTGCCCACCCCACCCCCTATACTTGTTTACGTTCTTTACTGCTTTTGAGAAAACGCCGTATTTCCTAAGGCACAGCTATTGTAAGTAGCTCTGTTAGCAGTGATACTCAAAGAAAAGCTGTTTGAGCTTGACAGTTTCCAGCAGCGGGTTTCTTGCGCGATAATTTACAATCGGTGGTCTTCTTACAGCAGTGGTTTTCATTACAGGTCTTGTCCAGTCGCGGTCATTAGTGTCTCACTTCTTTGACTGAAGTGAGTGATCGCATGAACTGATAACGAATTTCTGTTCCTTCCCATACAATAAACCGGAAAGGAGAGTAACATTTTACTTATAGAATCTGGGTGGCCTCTTTCTTCTGAATCTTTCAAACAGAGCGACATCCATAAAAATACTATTGAAGAGCTCCTCCATTTGTATGCAGAATGTGGTAAAAGATCTCCACTTCAATCACAGTATACATTTTCTACAGCTGTTAAAAGAAAATGTGCTAAATAACCAATTATATGCTCCAACTGAAACTGACAAGATGCGAACGTTGGCGCGAATGACAGAAGGGAGTCGGGGAATGCTGCAGTCCCTTCAGGGGCGATGGGACATACGTCTTCCCACCCTCTCGTGAAAAAACTAAAGGCAAAAAAATATTTTTATTTGGAAAATATTTCATTTTCAGGTGATAGAAATTCAAAAATATATCTCTTTTTGAGTAAAAAAAATTTTTTAGGGTAGTGCGCTTCAAAGGGATATACGAATCAGCCAAGTCTATATATTCGTCTCCGCTTCCAGATATATGAAATTCGACTGGGGATCCGTCGCGTATGTTGGATAGGGGGAAATATTCTAGAAACTTTCCAAATTCGGTAGCAGCTTGTGTTGAGGGGATAGTGCTTTAACTCTGAACCCACCTTATGATAGTAGTGGAAGTGATTCTATTATTCTAGTATGTCTAGCAAGCAAACATGCTGATTTCGTCCTAACGTAAGACGTGCGGATGACAAGAGAGGCCGCTGAGAAGCAACCCACCCAATATAAGGCCTCACAGGTTGCAAAAAGGCCAAACTGTCCAAGGTACAACAAATATAACATTCAAGTACAAATTAAACAGCGAATTTAAAGATAATGTGAATTAAAATTCTCCTAAATGAACATAAAAATTTAACAAAATAGTCAACATGAGAGAAATTAATTAATGAATTTCTCTCATGAATTGTATCACTCATTCTCCAGCACTAATTTTCTCATGAGAGAAATTAATTAATGAATTTCTCTCATGAATTGTATCACTCATTCTCCAGCACTAATTTTCTCATGAGAGAATTAGTGGTGAAGGTGATAGAAGACGGAACGTTCCAACAGTTGAACAAGTGGCAGTCGTTTCTGATGTTGTGCGGATAAACGTTTGCAAATCCTTTCCTGCTTCCTTTGACTAATTATAAAAAGCAGACTCTTTACATTCAATAAGCTAGCGAAGCTACTAGGTTCCATCTCCCGCTGCTAGAGCAGCCGTAGAATGTTTTTTTTTTTTAATTTAAAGAAATCTGCCCTGTGCCCACTTTAGACGACGCAGGAATCGCGAGTACGGTTGAAATTCTACATTTGAAAGAGTGGATAGTGAAAAGACAACCCACAAATACTTTGCTTTCGAAAAGATTTAATTTTAAGCGACTAACATTAAACTGTATTAAATAATAATTTTGCTGATTTAATCCCATTTAGCAATGAAGTTTGGTCAATGAGATCACATGTCAATGTAATTAATCACATTGACCAAACTTCTTTGATAATTATGAATAATAACCGGTCAATGTGGTAGATTCTCATAAATTATCCACTTTAACTGGCTTACTTGGTCATTATGCATAATCACCGGTTATTATGCATAATTACTGATTATCCACATTGACCGAAACATATATATTCAATAATAATGAAACGCGAGTTTACATACAAGAGAAGAAAGAAACAGCGCCCTCTATTGGACACAACAAAAATATATAAAATGCATGATCTTTTCTGAGCTTGCCTCCAATAAATAATTTTCGTTGTATTTCTGAGCTTCCCACTTTTTATTTATTTATTTATTAGCACTTCATAAGTTGATACTTCCTATTTTACGTTGTGTTGCAAGATAAAAATTGTATCAATGCTTTTAACAGACCACACTGTTCAAGAGGTACGCCGACGTATTCAGATTTTCATTTCTGTAACTCTTTTTAATTTAGATTATATTTTTCTAGGACCCGAAAAAAATTGTAGAATCATCCACAAGAACCAGAATTATTATGATCAAAATATGTAAATGTGACGTTCCTTGCTCATTTGAAAGTTATTAAACTTGATCTTTTGAATTTTGAATGCCGCGAATGTCACAGGATTTAGACCCGACTTCGCCAAATATATGAATGTGTGATGCGCGTTAAATCTGTCAGGATCTAGCGTCCCCCGTTGGTTTGGTGTGGAAGTTCGGACGGGGTCTGCCTCCTCCCCCACCTTTAGACCACGCATCAAAATCACGAAGTCCATCCCAAAATAGTTTCATGTAGCTTCTGAAGATAATCTGGCAAACTGAAGAAATTTTTAATTGCAGCTGTAAAAGAATGTGAATTCTTTCTAGATTTATCAGTCGCCAGATTTCTGTATATTATGATATAAATAATCGCAAATATGAGTTTGACTTTGTATTCAATATTGCTTGATTGGGTTGATTGATCGATTGCTTTGAACATATTACAAATCATTTTACTATTATTGAAAAACGCTAATCGCGTATGAGTAGTATTGTAGCAGTATTTCCACCACTATAGGATTAATGACATCATTCGCGGAGAAGGATTCCAATCTGTACTAATAATAAAAGAGAGCGTATTAGCTCTCTATAGACGGACTGTTGGATCTGCAACCACAAAATTTGAAAGAAAAATACTTTGGAGTAGGGGAATATGCACCTCGGAGCAATTTTTTTCAAACTTTTAATTAGAATATTAATTAATTACAAAATGAACGAAATTTCGGCGTTTCCCCGCGATTAAATCTTATTAAGTATAATAATGGGGAAAATTTAAATATTTATACATTATATAATCATAGTTTAACATTTGGGAATTCTAATTATCCAGATGAACAAGCTGGTCGCCAAAGGCAGCTATTGCTAAATACGCCAAAGTAAATGCTAGTGCGATTAATAGTCGTCGTCTTTTTCACTGGTGTGCTCGTCTTGACAATTTCTCTTGAAGTATGGCTTCAAAGGGAAATTTGGGAATTTCCTATCATCGACCTTATTTTAAACAAAATAATATATATTCCTAATTCTGCATGACGATTCTTATAATATTTGACATCAAGTTATCGAAACTAGGAAGCAAGCAGCACAAATCCTTTATTCAGTCTTTAACTGATTATTAAAATCTGTTGTATACTCAAGGACATCTTTCCCAGTCTTCTTTTTCAAAAATGTAGCAAAAACCAAGGTTATTAATGATTTTTCTAAGTAGGACTAACAAATATGAAAGAAAAAATATCCATTTCATATCTTTCGGGTCATCAAATAGCGTTACTTAGAAATATGAGTTCTACTGAATTATTCTGAGGAAGTCTATGTAGACTACTACTACAATTAGTAAAACAAATGCTTATTATTAAGAAGTCGAGTAACTTATTTTAAAACATTCAGTTTATAGTTATTTGGTTGTTTGACTATACTGCGACTGTCTGCAGCGACTGCCATAGTGTTGGCTGCGACTGTCAGCTTATAATATCGAGATTTTTTAATGATACTCTGTCTACTTTTTTGTTTTATTTAATCTAATATTTTATAAAATATTCTTTTTTCGAATTCTTATTTTTTTATTTATTTTCTCTCTAAGTCCTTTCACAGCGCAGTGATGAGTATAGAATTTATTACTTTATCGTTGTCTCTACACTTTTGTAGCTGACGCTCATATAATTTTCGATCGTAAGAGAGCATTTAATTACAAGTGAAACAAATAAAATAAATTTTATTGATTCATCTAGGTAAATTTTTCTCATTTCTTCATTTAGGTAAATAAAATGCAAAATTCACCATGATATTGTGCTACGTATTGTGCTATCAACTTTCGAGGTATTTTCTATTAAGCACTGTATTCATTCTGTTAAGACTTAAAATTTAATTTTAAATTTAGAAATGCATTAGAACTGGAAGGGGAAAGAAAAATGCTTGATTCTCATACTCAATGCTATATGTACTTATTCAAAAATGTTTTCATTGTTCCTTATATTCAAAAACATACATAGCATGTCATCGTTTAACAAGCAACACCATCTACCTCAGTATTTCTTGATTTTTCACGTCTGGTAGGAACATGCGGTTTTATTTTCATACCAGATGTAAAGAAAACGAGACATAATCGTTTTTGGTTACTAAAATATTCAGCTTTTTTAAACGCTTTTACTAAGTTCGAAATGTATGTATGTAAGGTTGGAATATTATGATCGATTTTTCACTAACTTCCTAATGCACCAGAGTTCTGAAATTTTGTATATTTATTGGGTCTTGATGACAATGCAATATTTATAAAATTTTAGAAGTCTCAATTATCAATTTTGAAAAAAAATTCTCAAAACTACGTTTGCACTCGGTAGGTTTCAGTGACACCATCTATAGTATTTTTGAGAAATAAAATACTTTAAACAATAATTTAAATGTTTCAATAAAAATAAAAATAAATTTATCCTATTATAGATATTTTTAAAGAAATTAGTGCTGGAATTAGTAGAAGAAAAATGGATTTTAAGTTCGAAATATTTTATGTTTGTTTATAAGATCAGAATTTTGTGATGATATTTCACTCATTGCCTAATGTATTATATATATGAAATTTTGTATATTCGCTTGGTTTTGATGGCATTGCAATAATTCAATAATTTTAGAGCTCTTTTCAATGAAATAAATGTTGAAATTAGTTCATGAAAAATTGATTCTAATATCCGAAACTATTTATAATAATGAATTATGACATAAATTAAAGAATAAAATCTAGAAAATAATAAATACAAAAAAACTTTAAAAAACGCTTTTCCCAATGCAATACAAAAGAAAAAATAATTTTTTCTCAAAACTCTGGAGGTCAAAAGAAAAATCTTAAAACCGTGAGGCGCTGAAAACAATAGGAGAAAGATATAAAACCACAATTGTTATCATAAGAAACGAAATTTTATTAAACATTCATCATATAAAATATATTATAAATGAGAATACACTTCTAATTTATTTACAGTTTTTCTACCTCCGCCTCACGATTTTCCGATTTTTGTTTTGACCTCCATATTTTTGAGAAAAAATTATTTTTTCTTTTCTAATGCATTGGTAAAAGCGTTTTTCTAAAAGTTTTTTTATATTTATTATTTCTTCCTGTTTGAAACTATGAAAAATTTAGATAGGTGGGGTTGTTTGCTAAGCGTCGAAATTCTAGCTATATGCTTTTTTCATCATTTCTTTTCATCGTTGATCATTTATCTCGAAACAAAGATTCTTACCTAATGAATCAATTCATGTGACGTCATAGTCACATGTCAAACTCAGAGGCTGTGGCAGATATTTTCCGACTGGGAGGCAAGACATCTACAACGGAGAGGCAAATGAAGTTTTTCTTATTCAGGTAACTTAATATTATATTATGTTATTAAGTATTAATTATAATAATTAATTATTTCGAATAATTGATTATTATGATTGAATTGTATAACGTCGGTGCAATAAGAATTGTTTGACGGAACGACAAGCAATAATAGAAAATGAAGAATTACGAACATAAAGCTCATAGCAAATGATCTGCACCTCACTGATATTGGAAAAAATTGCCGATTATTATCTAAATCTAATAACAAAATAAAATAATAGCCGAAAAACGTGAAAATAAATATTAACTTCTTTTTAAACCTATAAATGAATATCTGCATACTGAAAATAAATGTCAAAATAAGAGGACCAATCCCCCAGCTCCAAACACTGTGCAGACGTCAATAATTTTAATTTCATATCAAAGCTTTTGACGTCTAGATATGTCGTCAATGGTCGCCTTCCCCATACTACCCTCCATTTTCGAGAAAAACCGGAAATATACTTCTCCACAGCACATTCTCTTTAGGTAAAATCCATGAGACTCTCCCCCCAGCATCAACCGAAGGACCGATTTCGACAAATTTTATTTCATATGAAAGCTTATGACGTCTAGATATATCCCCATCTCCCTCAAATTTCGAGAGAAATCGCGAAAACACTACTTCACCTGACATTCTCTATGGGGAAACGCCTTGACTGAGTCGCCAGTCTCAACAATTGGACCGATTTCACTAATTCATCTTCCCACTTTGCAAGCATAGCCAACCAATCAGTATGCTCCACTTCGATTGTAAAAATTTAAAATAGTATTTTTGATCAGTACGAGTTTCAATCTATACGACTATTCAAGAAATTGCAAAATACCTTTATTTAAAGCGATATCATACTACATTTATGGTTCTGAAAACTTTTATATAAAGTCGGGCAAAATAACAGAACTAAAATGTGGATTTTCCGTTTTATATCCCTGATGCACTAATCTATATGTAGTAGTTATTACATTTCCATAACTGGTGAGATTCTAAATGCTAAATTAAATGATTAAACCGGATGTGTCCCTAATATGTTTTTGCATTTTAAAAGAACATGCTACTCTTCAATATGGCAGAAGGTTTGATATAACTTTTTTTGCCTTCAATGCACGCTTTATCATTTGTAAACATAGGAAATTCAGATCTAAGATTTTATTTCGAAGGCATGATTCAGTTAAACTAGGATACTAGAAAGTTTCAAGTACAGGGCGGTATATTGGAATCGAATTTTTTGACTTGATAAAGCACTACTTGCAGGAGCAGAAGAGGCCAGTAGCAGGTGTCTACCGACTCACGTACACAATGCCATTCCGTATCTAATATGCGGGTATGGATTCGAGAGAACAGCGTGCTAACTTGCGAAACATTTTTGGAAGTGGTGTATTTATGATTAAAATACAACGACTCGAAAAACATTGATAAGATCCCCATCCGAAACGTCGTTCCCATTTGTTCGTATAATATTCCATTAAAAATTATAAGTTGTGTATATAATTATAAGTGTTCCCATTTCTGCTGGTAGGAGAAAAATCTCAGAAATCAAACGATAAACAAAACATGTCTACCATTGTTGCTTTACATTAAAAAAATTGTTTTCTCTTTAAAATAAGTGTAAAGTTGACTAAGAAAAGAAAAGAAATATCGATACTTGTAACAAATTCTACTCTTCTTACATTTCAAGAAGCATTACGTTTAAACCACTAATATAAAAACTGAAAGCCGTTTATGGTTGTAGAAATATTTTGTACGATCTTAAATTGATAAAAATGCAAAGAAGTAAAATTCTGTATTCTTTATACTTTATATATTCTGTATGAGACTTGGCAACTTTGGCGATAAAATGAATTTTCTAGGAAATTCCTGATTTGTGGTCCTATCTCTACTAGGAACATGAATTATCAAGAGCCTTCTAGGGAATGCCATATGACGTCACTTCCTGTTGAAAAGGTATAAAAGCAAGCACTCAAACCAAGAATCAGGCAATTGGAGTTTGATCAGCATTGAAGCTGGTGAACTGAGACATTGAGCACTATTGAAAGTGATGTGGATGATATTTATTAGTGATCTGCTGCGCGTTTCTGACTTATAAATTTATAGAAGCTCTGCTTAGATTTTTTACCTGAGATACTTTGTGATTTTTCTCTAATATTTCGTAAAATATAAATACTAATTTATCTTCTTACTATCCTACTTGTTAATCTGCATTCACGTACAACCACCAGATAAGTTTTGTAACAAAATAGTAATTAATTGTCTGTGGATAATATAGTGTTATTAAATCTTCTTCTAATTGTCCCTAGGCCAAAATCCCTAGGAAAAGCAAAAATGAAATCGGTTTTTAATTGTCCCTAGGCCAAAAACGGTAGGAAAAGCAAAAACTGATGAAACCATCGAGGAAAGGAAGTCCGCATCGACTTGCTTATAAATGTTCAATATGCTGTCCACCTGTTTCTCCTATGAGCTGAAAGCGCAAAACAGCATGTTCCACGACAGATTGGAGTGTTTTTGTGAATGTGTTGCGTAATGTTGTTTTCAACTCAACTAAGTTCGCAATCGGACTCCCGTACACAGCATCTTTTGGGTAACCCCACAGTCAGAAGTCGCAAGGGTTCAGGTCAGGTGACCGTGTCGGGCAGGCTGTTGGGAAATGACAACTGTTAATTCTGTCATTTCCAAAATGCAGACTCAACAGGTGCTTCACTGGTGTTGCAATGTTCGGAGGAGCGCCATCTTGCATAAAAATTGTGCTTTCCACACATCCGCGCTCTTGTAGTGCTGGAATGAGCTGGTTGTGCAAAAGAGATTCATAACGTGTCCCATGGATTGCACAGGTTACAGGACCCCAACGATCAATCTCCTCGAAAACGAAAGGGCCAACGATAAATGATGCCGTAAACCCCACACTTCTGAGAATGAAGAGGCAATGGTTGCATTTGGAACGGATTCTCTCTTGCCCATATTCTGCAATTTTGAGTATTGACAGAACCTTGGAGATGGAAATGGGCTTCGTCTGCACACAAAATGTTCCATGGCCATGCATTGTCCACTTCCATTCCAGCAAGAAATTGCAGGGCAAAAACTTCTCCTTTGGTCAGCAGGAACCAACTCATGAACATTCGTAATTTTGAATGGATAGCATTGCAGGATGTTTCGTAAAGTTTTACGAACCGTGCTGACAGGCATATCTAAAGTTCAGGAACTGCCCCGTGCACTGCACGTTCCCAAAGCACTGCTTGACGCTTCCTGAAATGCCGTAGCCGCATCCTCCATTGACGTCCAAGCAATTGCTTTCTTCCCTCTGCCACATTTCACGTCGAATGAACCGGACTCTTCGAATTTATCAATCATCTTCTTCAGACCGAATGCAGTCATTGGACCAGAGCCGCTTCTCAAACCCTTTAATGTCCGGAATTTCTTCACTGCAATTGCCGCACAGTCACCGTTCTTGTGAAAAAGCTTCACAAGCAGAGCTCGATCCTTCAATGATAGTCATGACTACCTTCTCAGACGCAGAATAACATGAACTCCATGTTCCCCGCCTTTTTATCACAAGTGTAATGTGCGGTGCGCATGTCAGGTCTTTTAATTAGCATATCTTTTTAAGCAATCGTTTTTCTGCATCTTAACACGAATACAGCGCCATCTATCTGTGAACTTTTGAACTATCATTTTTCTTTCGCAGAACATATTCCCATTACTTGGCGTATACTCAGATGAAATATCAGGTCATTCTGACAAGTGGTTCTTTTTTTACAGCGTTTTAAAAGTGCAACTTTAATTAATCACCCTGTATATAAATTAAATTGGAACTCCAAAATGTTAAAATTTCATTCTTAAAAAACTATTAATAATTAACTGGAAAATTAGCTCTCTACGGTTTTTAAAAATCGTTTGGTTCACTTGATGTTTTCATTTTAGTTAAAAGTTTCAGAGGATAAAAAGACTTTGTTTATAAAATATTTTTTATAAAAATATCCAATAATTATACTAAGCGAACGAAGTCGCGGATATCAGCTAGCAATATATAAATAGAAAAGGGTTCAAAAAGGGTTTTGATTGGTTATTGGTCATTCCAAGAAAGAATATAAATTTTATATAACATTTTCTTTAAGTGGCCTGTACTATCCGCCGTTTCCATAATTTAAAACAATCAGGTTTCGCGTCTTTCTTGTATTGTGAATTAATCTGAAGAAATTTCAGAGATATCCGACGTTGGTATGAATCTTCTGTTTAAAGATACTTTGAGAAATATTTATTCGATTTTTTTTCCATTTCTACTTGAATTCGTGCCTCTAAATAAATTTAAATGGTTATAGAAAAAGAGACAAAAAAGTTGTTTATAACATACTGTGGTTCTTCAAGAGAAGATGGAAGAAAAAATTAATATAAATCGTTAATATTAAATATTACATTCTATAGCCGTTCATGTTTAATCATTTTTATTATTTCGAATAAATTTACGATCATTTCGACCTGTAAGACACATTGAAAGTTGTTTAGGAAACAAAAATTATTTACTCAACAACTGCATCCGACTTGATTTTGGTAAGAAGAAGCCAATTTCATTTCCTTTTCATACAAGTAATCCATTAGTTCTTTCGACAGTACTTAAAGAAATATTTACGTGTGTGAAAATTTCAGATATAAATTTAAAATACTTGCATTCATAGTATCTAATTATGAAGAAAAACTAATCAAAATATTAAAAAACTAAATAATATAGCAATTATTATTAATAGAAATGTTACCATGATTAAAATTGTGCGAAATTGTATCATTTTAAAATGTCTCCTACAGGTTGAAATGTATAAGTACATATGCGTGATATCTTAGGAGAGTACTCAAGAGTTTTTATGCCAGAGAGCCCCAACACGATTAATATGCTCCTAGGATTGTTATTTAATAATATCTATTAATATATACATATACTGATTTTTTTTCAAAAAAAGTAACTTCTTCCCCTATAATTAATTAATTTGCCATTCTTTTCATCTTGTACTTTTTCCATGGTTAAGTTTTTCAACAGAAAATTAATAGCAAAGGTTTCATTGCTTGCATTCTTCATTTCTGCTTCTCAATTCGTCTGAAATTTTTTAAATTTATTTCTTTGGTTGCTAGTAAAATTTCATTGGTTATTGACACTTTTTGATACTGTTCTATTGTTACTTTCTGGTATACGAAGTATACAAAGAGAAAGTATTATAATCGTCAAAAATTCGAACTCGTTTTAATCTTGGGCTCGTTATATCCGCGTTCGCTTTGCCAGAAATTGACTGTAGTTAATCATCATTTGCCATATTTTTCATTTAAACCTAAGGGTTTTTGGGCTTATAATAGAGGAAAGGAGATAAAATGGAATACCATTTACATTTGGCAAAATTTTTATAACTAGAAATGTTGAATTGTGTAAACTGCATTGTAATATATATCAATGAACTGTTAACTAAATGCACACAAAATATTTTCTTTTTAAATAAAGAAAAAAAACAATATTTAAAAATATATCTGTTTATGGTAAAATTCTGAAATAACTAAATGGGTGAAAAATATGGAATACCTAAAAATATTTAATAGGAATGGGAAAAAATGGGGGTAATTAAGTTTTTTATTAATAGAAAAGTAATACAATATATAATGTGCTTAATTAAAGGAACACTTCAGATGGCAAAATATTACATATAAATGATAATCTATACAACACAAACGAAAATTCCTCTAATTTTTATTAAAAATTTTCTAATCTTTCCAAAAGTTTTTGTAATTTTTGCAAAAATCACACACGTAACTTCCACTAGAGTAAGCAACATATTCTGTGTGAGCCCATTCTTCAGTGTATTTTAGCAAATAGTAGTAGAATACTAGCTTAGACACCCAGCATTACTCAGGGTAGAAATATTTTCAAGTCTAAGTTCGTATAACACTTTAAGCTTAATTAAATAGTTTTTCACTGCAACGTCTTTCGTTTATTTTCTGTTGTCGTCTCCTGTGTCTCTGGTCCCTCGGACAGCAGCAAAACTAATCACTTCTTTTTGTCTCCGTACTTTGAAACACCTCAAACAAGTCTGATAACCCTTGGATTTCCCATCCCCGTCATTTCTACGGAGACAACAGAAATACTTCATATCATGCTTTTTAGGGCTCCCTATTCTCTTCTTTCTGATGTTTGTGAGCCGGACAGGAAGAAGCATTCCCCCTTTTGGGTGTTTGTGTGCCTGACCGGAAGAACCATTTCTTCATTTTCTCCATAGGACCTCTTCCTTCGGTAGGAACAGGACTCGGTTAACCTTTAATGACTTTACATGGTGGCTCACCGAGGGTAAGTGGCGCACAGGAAATATGACTTTTTTACACCAGTCGTCAATTTCTTAGCAAGCGCAAATGGCCCTCGAGAGTTGGTATTATTTTTACACAAAATAATCATAATTTGCTTTAGGAACTGTCTTAAATGCTGTAATGTTTTGTCTCTATGGCGCCCTAAAACTGGCATCTGCGGTAGTTATACTTCCCTTACTCCCCGGAAGCTACGCTGCTGATTAGGATCATTGTGAAATTTAAACGAAACATCGAGTAGTAACTAACTAACGTCACTGGATATTTGGGGGCATATTTAAAAGCTGCAAAATAAAAACGAAATTTAAGTGCATGCTACAAAATATAACAGCGGAAGTAAGAAATTTACATTGAAGTCAATGACAAAAGAAAACAATATTTTCTTTACTGTAACACTGCTAAAAACACTTGAATAAAGGATTTGATGAAACAATAAATTTTATTTTATAACAATAGAAAACACTGTTACAAAATTTCGTTTGAAATGAATTTTGAAGCGTTAATTACAGTTAGAGAAAAAATTGTGCAACAATAAAATTTGCATCATTTAAAAGATAACGTTTTGCTCTTTAAGGTGGTATAATAATAATTTTCGCATGAGAAGTATTTCAGAAGTTATTGGCGAAAAAATCTTAAAATATCTTAATTTTCGTTATTTAATTAAATAAATAAAAATCTAATTCGAATTTTAAAAAAATGAAAATTTAATAATTAGTAATATAATTTTAAAATAATAAATGGCGTAAAGTCCCTCTTGTGCTAATCCATCAATGCGCCAAATATGCTCGCCGTAAGTCCAGCAATGTGGGCGTGCATAAAGAACCAAAAAAACAAACACACACACATACTTTCCTCTTTTATATATATAGAGTATTCCATATTTGTCACCCTACTGGTATTCAATATTTGTCTCCCTACTGATATTCCATTTTTGTCACCCTACTAGTATTCCATATTTGTCACCCTACTGATATTCCGTATTTGTCACCCTACTGATATTCCATATTTGTCACCCTCCTGGTATTCCATATTTGTCACCCTACTGGTATTCCATATTTGTCACCCTACTGGTATTCCATATTTCTCACCCTACGGGTATTACATATTTATCGTCTACTGGACATTTGTTTTGAAAGATTAAAAATATGGATCCATTAAACACGGAAGGGTTATGGACGAAAATAAACTTCAAAATGTGCCCTGTTAGCCCACATAAGCACCATAAACCAAGAAATAAAAGATAAAAGCGAAAATAATAAGGATAAGATGACTTGCCGAAATTTAAACTTAAAAAAAAGACCCAAAAATGTCATAAGAACTTGGTTACAGCTATAACAGCACCGGCAAAACTAACATAATGGCGGTGCAATAGAAAAATGCTCGCATTGTTTGTACTAAGTTGCAGCACTTAATAGAGTACTAGCTGCATGGCCCTGCGTTGCACGGGCTGTCTCGAATAATGCGGCATTCCCTGGCAGAGAGAAGAAGTGAGGTCATGTGACGCAAACGCTTAGGTAAACCATCGTTGCTGGGAATAAATATTTTTTCATATTCCCGGGTCCAGTTTATAAACACATGAAGCAAGATGCACTCTCAATGTTAAATCTCTCGGAAAAAACATTTTTAGTAAAAACCCTATTTGAACGATTTAGATATCTCTGTTTCTTTGAATCAATTACCAAAACCAGCATACAACGCCATATATATTGCATTGTTGCAGAATACATATTGCATTATTGCTGCTTTCAACTATGAAACAGAAACACGCAATTAAATATTTGCTTAAACATTGGAAACGGTTTGAATTGCTCTGAAACAATGAAAAGTATTGTTGTAAATCAGTTTTTAATTAATATCTTTTTCACTAATTAAAATTTCGGAATTTAAATGGCCAAAATGGATTTCTTGGATTATTCCCCATCTTTTGGTACTTTCCGCGCGCTTCTCCGTTCAGCGGTTCGTGAGAAGATAGCCTCACATACATACATACATACATGCATACATACATACATACTTACGTACATACATACATACATACATGCATACATACATACATACTTACGTACATACATACATACATACATACATACATACATACATACATACATACATACATACATACATACATAAACTGACCTATTCCATATTTGTCGTCCTTCCTCTAGGAACGCGGTGTTCTAGTGGGAAGGCTTCGGAGCAGGAGGGGTGAAGGTACGAAACCCGATTCTTATGAAGATCTGCAGTGCTTGTGAACCTGGTGTGCGTAAAATATGAGGTGGATCAAACGTTTCTCTTTGCATGTGTAATGAGGAAGCTTGGAGAGGAAGATGCCAGCTCAGGTTTAGTCCTCGTCATCTGAACACGGTTCAAAATTTTGACATCCGTCACAAAATTTAAAACATTATATAAAGTTAATATAACTTAACTAAATCCCCTTAAGTACTTTGTTAACAGCTGCCAAATGCCTTATTGGCAAATAAACTAACAAATATATAAAACTAAAAAAAATTTTAAAATGCGAGTCATGAAGGATGTTCTAGGCATCTTTGAATCGAGAAAGGCAATCCTGCACAATATTTCTGTGATGACATATTAATTTTTGATTTTCAGGCGTTTCCGAAATATGTTCTTAGATAAAGTAAATAATTTTATGGGGTTACAACTATTTGGTAAAGATAAATTTAATTATTTGAAACAGGAATCATTCCTGATAAAGTCAGATTTTTTTCGCCAGATGCAAGAATTCTGTTTCGAAACCAAACGAAAACAGCAAGGATTACAGTAAACTGACAACTGTTGCTGTGGGAACCAGATACCTTCAGATTTCAATGCTTGGTCGTTCATTTTCTGTATTTCCCGGATGTATAATTTTTAAAAATTATTAACCGGAAATGTTTTGAACAGTATTTCATTAATAGTACATAACTGGGAGCTTATTTTTATCTGTAGGATTAAGAATAAAAGAAAAATATAGGTGTATAAAAATATTCAGAAAAATTATTTCTTATTTTAGTATAGAGTATGCTTCATATGGAAGCCAGCTGACCGAAGAAAATAAAATGAATGCAAAACTTACTTTTCTATAAAGAGAACCCATGACGATGCCATAGAAATGTTGAAAATTATTTTAACCCCAAAAGAAAATTATTCATTTTAACAAAATGATTTGTTAATTTATACATTTGGTGTTTGCAAAACTTGCCATAAGTCTTTGGATTCAACACAATTTATGAAGTAGTTTTAACGTCTATGTTAATACACTGATAATTATATTATTGTTTATATAAAATACCGAGTGATCTTTCGGGTAAAACTTTAGAAATTGATAATTCGAAAACCAATGAAGATCAAATGTTGCGGTTTGCCTAGAATGGACGAGGAAAAGTTCGGACATTTTATGAAGAAAGCGAAAAGGAATTTTCGTTCCACTTTGCTTTCTTTCCTTTTCTTTGACAAAAAGTTTCTGTCACTGGTGAATATTGTTACAGAACAACATCATTCCAAAACTGCAAGGCGACAACACTACACACAGTCACCTTTAAGCAAGATGGAGCAGCACCTCTTATGGCTGCGCCTGTGCTACGCCTGAGGGCTGGAGAAGATAATGTTATCCGCTGATCCCCCTTTTCACTCGAATAGTCTTTCGGATCATCCGATCTGACACTTTGCGACTTTTGGTTGTGGGGTATCTTGCAGACAAAAGTTGACCGCGACACTCTGACATCAGTGCCAACACAGAAAGATGCCATCCGCCAACATGTATCTGCCATACCGAAAGAAATGTTGTTTGATGCTGTGAAAGATGTCTCGCCTCGTCTGACAGATGCGCTGCTGGGAAACGGACAGAACATTGAATAGCAATAAGCTTACTTGTAACTTCTAAACGACTTGTCAATTGTAGGCCATCAGTTAGTCAAATAAAGCGCTATTCAAGCCTTTTGTTTTCGTCTTAAAAAATCTGGTGTCTCTCCCATCTGTTTAAAAGACCTCATCTTTTTATCTCTATTCGTGTCCGAATTATTGAATTTTAAGCTTTTTTCTAACTTCTGGATCATCTGGTATATTCCATTTCTTGTCACTAACATTTGAGGCGCGCTTTTCTAAAATTGTGCTGTGTTTTTTCACTCATGTAATGCATTTATATTAGTAATATTCATTTCTTATCATTCTTTCCTTCGATTATTACGAATTTTTTAAAAGATGTTTTGCACGTTTTTGAACATGACAAGTTTCAAGTTCTTCTAAATTTTCCCTCTTTGCTTGCTGGATAATAGCAACTTAACATCTTTTATCTGTAGTTAAACTTTTGAAATTGGTTCATTTGATTTCTTATCTTAATGTTAAACACTTTTGCCTGCAACCAGAAAGTTACGATTTTTTATGTGCTCATATGTGTAATAATGCTATTTTGACATTTTTAAAAATTTTTTGAAGAATTGCACACGTTCCCTTAAGCTTTACAAGTATTTTATTGTAAACTCGGCAGGGCATTGAAAGATGAAAAACACTGAATACAACAACTGAGATAAATATTCAATATATTCCAGTCCATGACCATTCTGATTTATTTGGCACGGCACATAATTCCAGTTATCGAAACATCGCAGATGGAGAGAGACAAGTTATTGGCGTGACGTGTTATAATTGATTCCGGCATGACCGTCATTTGCATATTTCAGTATTTTAAAGAGACTCTTAAAGCTCAGTCTTAACAGGGGACTGAAGCAAAGTACTGAAAATTATAGTTATAGTAGTTTAATTTTGAGAAATATAGTTGAAAGAGAATTGTGTCACATGCACACCTATCTAAATGCATATTAGGTTGGGTCAAAAAAGTCAAATTTTCGTGTATCAAATTCTAATAGAGCTCAAAAGTTGTGTATTAACATGCTAATAAATGCCCGAATATTGAAAAAAATTAGAAGTTTCATCAGTTTGCTGAAAGGGCCTAAAGTTTGGAAAAAAGGACAAAAAACACTAAAATTTACCTTTACGATAAAATTATGCAAGCTACGGTTTTCAGTTTTTAATAGAGTCTAAGTATTTCATTTTAGTTACTCGATGACAGAAAAATTATATTTTAAATCCTAGCGTAACATTTTCATTTCACGCAAAAGCCCTGAAGCTTTATAATTTAGGCGGAAAATTGAGGTTTTTACCTTTTTATAAACAGATGCGGGTGTTATTTATGTCTGAAATCCTTAATAGCAATTAAGCCTGCATAGTGCAGTTCGTCTGACCATGATATGACACAGCGAACCGAATTCATATCAAACAAACCAGTCGCTGAACGTCTTCTCCACTCTTTCCGCGTTTCAACGAATGATTACCGTACAACCAGGGTTGCCTTTATCAGCAGTATAGATAAACAAAAAATATAGAAACTCAAGAAACGGAAGTAAAATAACTAGAATTATTGTAGTCGACAATGACACTTATGACATGGAAAATACTTGACAATATCTGCACGAAAATAAGAAAAGAAGTAAATTGATCTTCAATTTTTTTCAAACTCTAATGTTGTAGAAATTACCGTCTATTGCTATGGTTATAATAGATTTGATTTTTCTGATAGAGCTAAAGCAACTATCGCTTCCAGCGTTAGTTAATTGCATGATCTTAGACTGTTTCCTGAGAAAGATGTATCACTAGCTAAAGATGAGAGCAAGATAAGAAGAGATAAAACAGAAGATACTACAAGAGGATCAGGACAAGATATGAGCCGAACCATAGTAACAAAAAGAGTGCACTTTAATGGTAGAAAATATTATACTATCTTTCAGGAAAATATAGGAACTAAAATATACCGAAGAATAAGGGGAAGAAGAGCATACCAACCTGGTAGGAAATACGGTCACATCAGGCGAGTGAAACCGGTATTGAAATAGCTAAATCAAATATTAAGTACCTGAAAGATACTGATATTGACATTAAAGAATTAGAAGAGATGGGTTGTGATGGTGCAGCAAAGTGATGAAAGGGCGGTATCAGTTACATAGAGGTTAACAAACAGTGCCCATTTCAGTGGTTCATTGACTTGCTTCATTTCAACTAGCTACCACTCAAATATATATTTGAATACTTAGACGGTGAGTCGATGGTTCATTTAGTTACATTTTAAATGGGATAGATGCTTTAAATCGGGTAGTTATAATTGGATCTTCACAAAACTGGTGCCGATGGATATGTATCGAGGAGACAGGTTTATTAAGATCCACAAACTGATTAACCGAGTTAATTAACATAGTTAATTAACTGCTATCTCGAAATTATAGATTTTTCAATAAATCGATTTGGCATGCTGTGTTCTATATGTGTATCAAATTTTGTTCTGCAATTCGCAATAGTTTTTGAGATAAAATTAATTTTGTTCACTAAAAACTCCGCCTCAAAAGAGCCAACCCACTAGGGACCGTATATTAAGTAAATCCAATCTAGCTAATAGCAAAAGTAAGTTTTTATTTCTTTTATTACACTGACATTTTGGAAAAATCGATCAAACATGATTAAGATTTATCTTTAATATGATCATTATTATGAAATCTCTACTAAAATTAAAGGAGAAAGTGTGTGTCTGTGTGTTGGCGCTCTACAGGGCAGACCGCTGGACCTCGATCTACGAAATTTGGCACAAACATACTTTGGAGTGTTGGAGGATCACCTCATAGCGATTTTTCAAATTTTTTTAGAATTTTAATTAATTGAAAATTAAACGAAATTTCGGCGTTTTTTCTTAATAACTTCCAAAAATATTACAGCACAAAAATCATCTTTACACCGTCTGAAAATGTAAATAATTACCTTCTTAATGCTATCAAATAATTGGCATACAATGTTTTCTTGAATTTTAATAAATTTTTAAAAATATTTTTGGCATGATTTACAATAATACTTTTCATTGTTGCGACGCATCTCGAACCGTTTTCAATGTTTGAACGAATATTTAATTGCTTATTTCTATTTCATTGTTATAATATGAGATAATATCATAATACATTTTGATTTCATATTTTATTTCATCGAAATGTTTGTGAAATCTTGAAACAAATCTGTCCGATATATTACTTTGCTTATATTAAAAAAAATAAGCTGAAAGTTTATGGTTTCTATGTTTTTAATCTTTTTCCAACATGTTTTAATCCATCTAACACGCCGCTGGCCATAAAATGTGCTGTGTCTTTTTAATGTTGAAATCAAATTTATATTTTACAAGAGGAATAAGATAGTGAAGATAGTGCTGAGAACATGGAATTGGGGTTACTGGACATGGTCAGTTATTTGACTCAATGAGGGACATTTATATAGACAATTAACAGAACAGGTACAAGGTCACTAATAGAACATGTGTTAAATAGCTACTACAATCTGAAGGAAAAAAATTGAATTGAAATCATATTCCATCGAACAAGCTGGTCGCCGAAGCCGGCTAGTTCTAAATATTTTATGATTTTCGATTGAAAATTAGATCATTTCATTGCTATTTAAAATCTAGTTCGTTACCTGGCACCGCCCTAAAATATTTCACTAACATCCACAAAATGTTACTCAGAATGAAATGCATTGGTTATTCTGTTTTTACATGACCTTTCACCTGATTGGTTTGAAATAAATTTCTTAACGGCATTTTAAGCCAATGAATTTAGCAAGATTTATTATTAGGAGATTTTAGTTTTCAGATGGAAACGGTTTGTAATCGGATAAAAGATTCATCGAGCATAATCTTTTTTTGTTAGCAATAAATGTATTATATGTTTTGCTTTTAAATAGAGTTCGACAACGTTTTAATTAAATCAATAGAATAAGTACGTGTTCAATATTTAAAGATTTTTATATTGAAATTATAATAATAGGATTTTAAACTACGAAAATAAAGTTTAATTCTACCCGCTATAGAATTCGAGTCCATTCATTTAGATAAAAATCAATGTACATAAAAACTGATCTTAGTAAAAACCAGCATCACCTTCCATATCTGGCTTAATGTTCAGGTTTGGAATTACAATTGATTTAACAAATTAAAGATCGTAACATTCCCTACAAAAACATTCTTTTATTTTTCTTCTAGCTTTAATAGTTTCGCAGATAATGGCTCTAATAAATGAGAGATGTCCAATAATTTACTACTACCTAGACTGATGTAACAGCGCATTACCAAAAAAAATGCAAAAAAAGTTTTAAAATGTGCTGTCATTAAAAACCATAGTTGTAACATTATTAGTTTTCATTATGAATTATTGAAATGGGTCCAATAATTTATAACCACCATGTATAAGTTTCCGCCTTTACCATTCATAGAAAGTTTGACAACAAAGACTATTTCGTCAGTTCTGAAAAGTAAAACTCTGACTGAATTTGATTTTTTTAAACTTTCCTGGCCATACATTAGCTGTTAAAATTTCTCATATTGATGAAGATGATCACATTCATAAAATGTCCTTTTAAAATATCACAATGCGTCTATTCGTAAAACAGAAAAAAACTAAATTCTGAACTTCATGTCTTTAACCCGAACTCAAAATGTTGCAAAAGTTTTTCAAATATAATTTTTTTGTCATCAAGCAATTAAAATGAAGTACTTAGAAACTATTAGGAACGTAATACCGTAGCTTGCATAAATAAAGTGTAAAGGGTAAATTTTAGTTTTTTTGTCATTTTTCCAAACTTTAGGCCCTTCGCACGAGCAGAAGATTCGAATTTTAATTTTTTTTCAATAATGTTTGGTGGTTATTATGTTAATACACAACTTTTGAGAACTATTAGAATTTGATTCTCGAAAATTCGACTTTTCGACTCAATCTGATGAAGGGTACAATGAAAGGTAAGGGAATTTCAGTTCAACCAGAACCTTTATTATTATGCTTTGAAACTATATATAGTGATTCCATCCAAATCACTCAAAGTGTCAGGTATATACTAGGTGTCCAATCTAAACGTATCCCAATAGCTGTTTTAAACCTCAGATATAGGCATACACTACTGGCCAAAAGTATTGCAAGATTGGTAAAATGCGAAATATTTGGAGTTAATTGTGTGTTTTAATATGATTTTTTACAGTATTAAAGAATTTAATATTCTGTAAATCTTGCAGATTATACTGATAATTTATACATTTTATTCATCAGTGCTGTATTTTCGTTTTCACATTCTGGGTATTAAGAAGCTATTTTGATATATGTTAACCATTAAAAAGTTATAGGAAAAAATTTTATATGCTGCAGGACTCTTAAAGTCTAATTTAAAATTGTATTACTTGATCATTGTAAAAATCCACAGCAGCATAAAAAAGTTTCACTCTATGCATTCTGTCATATTATGCACTCTATTGCTTATAACTACCCCTTTCTGACTTATTAAATTTGCTGAATTATAATATTTTCTTGTTTTATGATAAATATGATTTTATTTAAAAAATGCAAATCTCTTATTGAACAGCGAAATTTAAAATAAATCATATATTTTACATCTTAATAATTGTATTTAATTATCTATTTTACGTAATGGAAACAAATTTTATATTTTGTAAAAGGTTTGCTTTTTATGAATTTGTCAAAATACCATGTGTATTCTTTATTGATAAGTTTTTAATACTTTTGATATGCATACGACAGT
>BGPR01003876.1:103301-125382 GCA_013235015.1 Araneus ventricosus
TTATGGAATTTAGTTAGAATTTATAATAGTTATTTCTGTGGAAAAAAATTGCTTAGCATTGCTGTTTCTAAATATGTGAAGTATATATTATAAAATATAAATATGTTTATATAAAATTAGATGTTTTGCTTGAAAAAAATAAAGAGAATGTTGTCGGAAAACTGGAAGGAAAACAAATCATGAAATACTTTTAAATTATTCATTTGAATTTTTCAATTTTCAATTCAAATTTCAATTTTTTAAAGTAAAAATAACTTATTAACATAAAAGCTATTTTACATTGTAGCAACATTTCATTCTGAGTTTCCTTCCCTTCATATTTTAAATGTAGGCCCCTAATTGTGCTGCTTGTTAAGTATACAAAACAATCTTAATAAAAATATTCTTAAAATCTTTTTGGGAAAACCCATGATTTTTTTTATTTTAACAATTGTTATAATGCTTGTTAACTTATGAATTCATAAAGTAGCAAATTGCAATAATAAACTAACTTTTAATAGTAAAGAACATGAAATTACTCTTCTTAATGAACATAAACATTGTTTCATTATGCTGTGAAACACAGAAGATACTATGCAGGTACTAGTAGAATTTAAATGTGAACTTATCAAAAATAAATACCTCATTTTGTTTTCAAATACTGAAGAGATTGAAAAAAGCGAATCTGCATTTTAATTATGATAGAAATGGTTAAAACAATTACTATCAATCTGATTTTTTGGACAGTTTCAAATATTTGAAATTCATCAATTAAGCATATATTTCGCGTTTGTCCGTGAAGTTGAATGATACAGAGAAATCAATTCATATTAACTTGCTTTGACATTTATTTTTACATCATTAAAGATTTAAAAATTCTTTTAATCTATCCAGTTAATATTGATATTTTATATATTTCATTCATCAATTCTGCATACATGTGAACCATCAATCAGTTATTAAAAAACAATTAGATTGGCAATAGGACTCTTAAATCTTATTCAGAATTATAAATTAAGTATGAGTATTGGAAATCGTGTTAATGATCTTATTTGACTGATAGACTTGTTTTCGTAAACTTGTCAAAATAACTGAATCATAAACATTATTTTTTGCATTTTGAATCAACTATTCAGATGGAAGTGGGCCCAAAATAGTATAAAGTTTCGCTGTTATTCTATGCAATAAGGCCATAATGAACCCTTGTCCCTTGTGATGTAATCTTGCTGCGTACTGTCTCACGCTTCTTTGTAATCAGATTCAAATTCAATGCTCTAGAGCGCCACATAACTCATGCAAATTTGGATAGCGATCTATATGTTCTGTAATTACTGTCTTTCTTTTAACTGTATTGTTAATCACTTGCAGGATTGTATATATTTGCGTGTATGTGTATTATTTTTATCTGCTTCTGCTTCTGTTCTAACGGACTGTCTGTCCGGCTGCTCTGCGAAGTAAGATGTCTATAGTTATCTCGGGTTGAGATAGATGATTGACTTTACTTGTAATAAAATGTTTTTATGAATTCTTGGTCTGCCTTTATGCTCTCCCTGTTCAAAAACAATAGCTTCTGCTTTTCATGGTTTTATGCCCGATTTCTTCGGCATGAAATATATCAGGGTTATGGGCCGCATCCAGTAGCTAAGAGCAGTATTATTTGAAAATAATTTTAAAGCGCATAATTGACCAAGATGGATAAGTTGGAGTATCAAGCGATAGAAAAGATGATAAATTATAATTAGATTAGACGAATCTAATTATAATTCTTGGTGTGATGATGTTCTAGTAATCCTGTTGGAAAAGGATTGTGCAAGGAACCGAAACTCCACTTGCTGAAGGAGCTACTGCTAAGGATGTGAAAGACTAGAGATTGAAGAAAGAGCCGAGCCTGTAGTATAATATACTTAAATACAGAGAAGACTCATCGACCTTTAATTTCTGACACCGAGCATGCAAATCAAGCTTGGGAAAAGTTGAAACAGCACTTTCGTCCGGAATCCCATGCCAGAGCTGTAGCCTTGGAAGATGAATTTTTCTCATGTAGGATACAAGAGGGAGAAACTATGGGACAGTACGCTGGTCGTCTACCCCAGCTCATGAACCAGCTCAAAGATGCGTGAGCGCCTATTGCGGAATGGTACCAGTCTTTCCAAGTTATACGTTATCTCCCAATGAAATTTTCAGGTATAGTTGAAAACATTTATCGGTGAGAAGATAAAAAGTTTATACAGTCGGACCTCTATTTAACGAACCTCTATTTTGCGAAGTCTTCCTTGGAACCAAGAACATTTTGAGAATTTCTTCGTAAAATAACCTCCAAATAGCGAAGTGCATTCTCTATTTAACGAAATTTTTCTTGTGATCAAATATTTTTTTTCCCTATTTCTCAAAATATTTCTAAACGTTTCAAACTTATTCTATCTTTTAACATATTGTATGGTGATCTATGACCTTGAACTGGTTTTACCAGTCGCTTAATTCACCGAGAGCGGTGAAAACGTTGTCATTCTTTGCATTTCATCCAGGAAGTGCAACCTTTATCCACCCCAACACTGTCCACTTCAGTAGAAAAACTTTCAATATCCCCCTTTCACCGTCAGTGGAGCTGTCCCATGTCCTTGAACTAGTCTCCCGATCTCTAGATTGTTGATCAGAGTCGTGATGGTAATTTCGGTGCTTGTAGCTGGGAAATGTCAAAGCGAAAGTGCTTGAGAATAAAAAAAAAAGAAATTAATTCTTCATGAGGTGGATAAAGGCTTGAAGGAATTGAGTATTGCTTTAAAATCTTGTATTCCTGAAAACAGTTCATCAAACATAATAACAAAATCGTGATAAGATACAAAATTATGATCCATCGAATGTTTGCTCAAAACGTTTGAAAACACTTGTCTATGAAGATGTGGATGAGGCAGTTTTGAAGTGGATACACACAATGCGAGTTAAAAATGTTCCGATCTCTAGGCCTTTCATAATTGAGAAAGCTCTTCAATTTGCGAAGGTATTGGAATACGACGAAGTTTGAGGAAGCAATGGATGGCTTGAAAAATTTAAGAGAAGACACGGAATTATGGCAAAAGTAATATCTGGTGAAAGTAAAGACGTTGATGATAATGAAAATTGGATAATAAAATGGATAACGGAGACACTGAGTAAAATTTTAAAAGACTATAAGCCTGTAAATTTATAAATAATATTGGGGGACCAAAATGTTAAAAATTCAAATATGTTGGGAGGAGGTAGCTAGGATATTTATAAAAACAATGAAGCAAGGTAGAATGCCCAGAAAAATAATTATTAAATTAAAATATATATTGAACAATTAATTAATTCTGGGTACTAAAAAATTAACATGATAAAAAAGCAATTCTAGCAATACTGATATATCACCTACCTTTGCTGACCTGAAAACCCTAGCTAAATAATTAAAAGTCAATTCGCATATAGTGGTAGTACAATGCTAAAAAATAATTAAACAAAAACAATTTTATTAAAATTTAAATAATTTTTTATTTAACAATTACTAATATTGAAATTAATTACTGCCACAAAAAATTAGATATATGCATAAAAATTGATGCACAGGAATGAACATTTATCAAACAAAACAAAAAATAAAAATTGTAGCTACACATTAGCACTGCAGGCCTAAGAATTATATTTCAGAACACAAAGTAAAAAAAAAACAACCTAAATTTGATAGAGATGTAATGATCATTATTAACAAACACTTCTTGAATTGATGAATTCTATTACATAAGTGAATTTTCTTTATATTCACTTAACAATGATATTTTGAAGTATGCAACTTGCACATTTTCGCATTTTCTTCGGCCATTTTTTTTAGACTTGTATCATTCATTCAAAAATCGGAAAAGCTGAAGATGGGAAAAAAACGTTGAGCAGGAATAGACGTTTAAAAGATGATCACGATCTCTGTGATTAAGAGTACACATTACTACGATGAAGAATAAAAATGCTGAAGGTATTACTCGTATTGCAGATCTTGTAAAAGGTGATGATCATTTATAACTCTGTAACATTGATGAAAACCAGCGTTCATGACACCACGTAGCAGAGATCATTTTAAAATGAAGAAGAAAGAAATGCTTTCTTTCACACACAGCACCTTAATTCACAGATTGTTCCGGCATAAAGAAGAAATGCTTTCCTTCACACACAGCACCTTAATTCAGAGATTGTTCCGGCATAGTGTTGTAAAAAAAAACTTCATCTCGTCTTTCAGACCATACATCACTGTGGTTTTTTAAACTGCATCTTTTTAGGAATACCAATGAAGAATAAAAAGAATCTTCAGCTTCAGACTCAAGAATACAAAAAAATATTAACGGAAGAATTAAAGCAGAGGCAAGACAAGACAGGACCCCAGGCCCAACCGGCCCTGGGGGCCCGCAGCTGGAACAACACCAACCACTCGCTTACCCCATCACACAAAGAATTTAAAAAAATAACGGAAAACGATTCCAGATACAGACGCCCAAGACCTCATAGCGCCAAAAACCTACGCGAGCCAAGATGGCGAAGAAATAATCCCGTAGCAAAATTTTAATATAAAAATTAATAAAGTTGAAACCTTAATGGAAACAACAACAAAAGTTAAGACAAATAATAATTAAATTGAAAACAAAGTAAATAATTAAGTAAAATTTAGAAATTAAATGAAACGACTAAAATTATCGTTTGAATTTCAAAATTATCCAAAGTTGCCACAAGAAAAGAAAGAAACTTTAGTGGCGAAGAATTAAATTAATTAAAAATACTGACAAAGCCGAAAAAAAATTATGTTGATGCAATATTTGCAATCTAACAAAGCCACAAAATACCTTTAATGCGAATGAGACTGCTTGCTTTATTTTTTCAATGTTTGCCTCCAAAGACATTAACATTTAAAAAGAAAAATGCTTCGGAGGAAAACAAAGTAAAGCAAGATTAACTGTCATGTTAGGTACAAATATGACTGGACATCAGAAATTGAAACCATTAGTTATCGAAATAAGCAAGAATCCAAGATGTTTCAAAGGCTCAAAATCATTGAGGTTGATTATGACTTGAACAAAAAAAGTTGGTTTTTCAAAAGTTGGACAAATATATGATTGCAGATTGTCGTAAAATTGCTTTCGTTTTTGAAAAATTTGAGCAACAACAAAACAGCAATAAATTGCAATGAAACAAAGATGATGAAGATGGAAATGATCATGATACAGATATCAACAATCCTTCGTTTGATGAAATGCTAAAATCATTTGAAACAATCCGACGCGGATTACAGTTTGAAGAAAATACATCTGAAGGGGTTTTTGGTGCATTGCAAAGATGCGAGATGTATTATGAGAGAAAACACTTTTTCAAACAAAAAAAACTCGGACAAAATTAACAGACTTTATCAGTAATTAAATTTAAGGACGCATGTGGTAATGTATGGTTAAAATTATTTGTTATAATAAATGTGATAATGTCATTAACATTCATTAATTTTAATATTAAATTATTCTTTTTAGATTGAAAATACAGTGTAATCCCGGACAATGTTTTGTTTTATTCTTGTTTTCCTTGCAGATTCCTTTTTGATGGGCGAGATATATAAAACAAATAGATATTAATTTACAAAATAAAGGTGTGATTAATTACTTTTTTTAATAATATTTAGTGCTTATGAATTTATAATCTGTTTTGTGTAGTTTAAAGTATTTTAAAAGGTGAATCTCTATTTAACGAATTTTCCATATAACAATCATTTTTTCGGGATTTAGCGGCTTCTTTAATAGAGGTCCAACTGTATTTGATAATGTTGTAAACGAATTAATAGCAGAAGAATCCAGATTAAAACAGTGTCGAAGTAACCGTGACTTTATTGCATTAGAGAGCAAACTGGATAGGACTTTGCCTTAAAAGGTTAAATTGGTTTCAAATTAATGTAAGAAAGATATCGTAAAAGTGCGAAAATGTTTCGGTTGCGTTAAGCCTGGTCATGTAATTGCAAATTGCCGTGTCAAATTTTAAAGAAATAAGGGTAAAGAAGTTAAACAAAATTGTGAATACAGCTTTATATTAGAAGAATGTTTTAATTTAGAAATCTGAAACAAAAGCTGTTGGGTAATTGACACCGCTGCAAAATTACACTTTTGTTGTAACTTAGAACTTTTTAGTGACTTTAAACCTATTGATAATACTAAAATGTCTGTTGCAGTTAAAGGTGTAACTTGTCCTACAAATGGTGTTGGTACTGTTAAAATGTTTTTTAAAACTAATGGCAGAACAGAATTTCTTGATTTATGTAATGTTATGTACTCGTCAAATTTAAGACGTAATTTGATGGCGGGCCCTATTTTTGATAAAGGAAAAGGATATTTTGTTGGCAAAAATTGTAAAATTGATGTTTTTTGTAAAGAAGGTAGAAAACTATACACTGCCTATAAGGAAAATGGATTATATTTTTGTTATCCTTGTTACCCAAATAAAAATCATAACGAGGAAATTGTTGGTTTTTCAGTTTCTAGTAATAATGATTTAGAAGTATGGCATAAGAAATATTGTCATTTAATTCCCCATTACATAGTTAACACCAGTAAAAATGATAGTGTACGAGAATTGCCTCATTTAGAAGGTAAAGCCATAACATGTGAACCCTGTCGGTTGGCCAAATAGATTAAGACATTCATTTAAGCCTATCGGTTAAATAAGATCTACTAAGCCGCTTGAACTGTTACATTTGGATGTGTGCAGAACTTTACCCTCTAACTCAATTCAGGGTCACCGTTATTTTCTGTCTATTACAGACGATTATTCAAGGAAGGTAACAACTTTTCCGATGAAACATAAGACTGAAATTTTCTCTTCTTTCACAAAATATAAAAAGAGGGCTGAAAGGTTTAGGAATTCTGACATTGTTAATATAAGGACAGATAACGGAATGGAATTATGTTATACAGAATTTAACAAATTTTTAGAAGACCAGGGAATCCATGCTGAACGCGCTAATGTCTATTCGCCTGAACAGAATGGCGTTAGTGAACCTTTTAACTATACAGCAATGGATGCAGCGAAAGCAATGCTTAAAGATAGTGGTCTCGGAAATGGTTTCTGGGTCGAAGCATTATTGTGTTTCACCTGCGTTTGGAACAGAGTGTGCCACGAACATCAAAAGAAAACCCCCTTTGAATTATTTGGTGGCAGGAAACCTTCTGTAAAACACTTTAAAATTTTCGTTACCACAGCGTATGTAGGTGTCCTAAGGCAAACTAGAAGTAAACTCCAAATGTTTTCCAAAAAAGGAATCGTGGTAGGTTAAGCCTTACAAACGCGTGGGTATCGTATTTGGATTCCTAGTGAGCAAAGAGTCGTATAAACCATAAATATAACATTTGATGAAAACGAGGCACGCAGCGGAACAGTGCTGGACCCTAAAAGTAAAAATTTGGATCATTATACTTCTTATTCAGAAACTGATAGTGAAGTAAACTATGATATTTCAAATCATGAAAGTAGTGATGAAGTAAAAACGGAGGTGGAAACCGAAATAACAAAGGAGGTGGAGCCAGAATCTCCAATTGAAATAAAAACAGAAAATTTTGACGAAGCGGATAATCTTCGAACCCCACTTAATGAAGTTGTATGGGTAAGGGAAGCAGCACCTAGAAGAGATAAATACAGAACTGATATCTTTTATAAGGTTGAAAGATTCAATTCAAGATTGAATTCAAAGAAAGCTGTAGCATCTTACTGCAAATCGAATAATATTAAATATGACCCGATATTTTTTAATTTCAGTGGGAAAAACACATATTCTGGTATTGTCAAAGAGGGAACTGAAGATAGTTCAGAAACTTTAAGGAAAGTGGATAATAATAATACAGAAGCTTGACTAGATGATATAGATATTCCTTATAACTATAATTTGGCTATAAAATTCCGAAAAGCAAAAATTTGGCTACAGGCTATGCAAGAATAAATTAATATGATGTCTAATACAAATGTATGTAAATTGTTCCCCAAACCCGAGAATATAAAAATATTGGGTAATAAATGGGTTTTTACAATTAAAGGGGATGAAAACGGCTAAATAGTTAGACATAAAGTAACACTTGTGGCGCAAGGTTTTAGTCAACAAAAAGGGAAAAATTATAATGACGTATTTAACCCTGTTGTAAATTTTTCTATAACAAGAATGTTTTTCTCAGTTTTAGTATGCTTACATAAATGGAAGCACTGTCAAATAGACATCAAATGTGCTTATTCGTATGCACCAATCAAAGAAACTATTTTTATAAAACAGCCACAAGGTTTTATTAATCCCGATAAACCAAATCATGGATGCTTACTTAAGCGTGCACTTTACGACCTACATCAAAGTGGCCGGCAAAGGTTTTATGAAATTCATCCAGTTATAGAAGGTCTTAACTTTCAAACATTGGATAAATTGCGTATATGTGTATAAAAAAATGTAGTGTTACTTTTGTATGTCGACGACACTGTGATTTTCGGGAGGATTGAACAAGATATTATTGACATTATAAAACTTTAGAGTGACAAATATGATTTAAAGGTTTTAGGAAAAACACGTAAACTACTTGGTGTTGAATTTGAGGAAATAGATAATAAGTTATATATTCATCAATGTGACTACATTTCGAGAATTTGTAAAACATGAAATTCCGATAACTTGTCTCCTCATTGCTCAGGGTACAATTCTTTCAAAATTGCAGTGTCCTAGTAATAGGGAAGAAATCGCTACGATAGAAAAGCTGCCATATAGAAATCTAATTGGATGCCTGGCTTGTATGTAATATTCTTATCTGTGATGTTTAACTGTTAATTTTAATTGGAAATCAAAAAATAAATTCACATTATTTGTATGAAAAAATTTAAAAGATGTCTCCTTTATTTATACAAATCTATATGAAATTAGATCTTTTTGCTTGAAAGAAAATAAAGAGAATGTTGTTGGAAAACTGGCAGGAAAAGAAACTTTGAAATAGTTTTAAATTATTCATATAATTTTTTGATAAGTCAAAATATCTTATTAACATAAAAGTCATTTTATTTGTAGCAGCATTTCATTCTGAGTTTCCTTCCCTTCATATTTTAAATGTAGGCCTCTAATGTGCTTCTTGTTAAAGTACACAAAACAATCTTAATAAAAATATTCTAACAATTTGAGGGCAAAACCAAGAAAATTTCTTATTTTAACATTCGTTGTAATGTCTGTTAACTTCTTTTTAAAATTTTGTTTAATGAATTCATAAAGTAACTAATTGTAATAATAAAATACGTTGTAAAGAACTTTAAATTACTCTTGATAATGAACATATACTTTAAACATGCTGTATTTCATAGCATTTTATTTGCTATGAAACACAGTAGATATTATGCAGGTACTAGTAGAATTTTAATGCCAACTTATCAAAAAATAAATGCCTCATTTTGTTTTCAAATAATGAAGAGATTGATAAAAGTAAATCTATATTTTAATTAAGATAGAAATGCTTAAAACAATTACTATCTATCTGATTATTTGGACAGTTTAAAAAAATCTGAAATTCATCAATTAAGCATAAGTTTCATTTAACGATGATATTAATTAGAAAATACTTAAAAATAATATCAATAATTTATTACATTACTCTTATTCGAATTTGTCAAGACATTATGTTCCTAGAAGTTACTAGCCATTAACTCATTCAGTTGAAAATCAAAATCTTCTAAATCCAATCTTTGCAACAAGTAATAAATTTTAAATATGTAAATGTAATAAAATACTTGTGTGAATTTTTTAAAAATAAAAAGAGAAGGAAGTTCTTACAAAAAAATATCTCTAGTGCAATAAAATTCAATAATATTTTATTAATAATAAATAGATTGCATGATTATTTGTTTTGTTTTATTAGGTATTGTTGTTCATAAAAATTCTTCCATTTATCAGAATTGTTTAGTCTGATTTTTGTTTACACATGAACAGTTTGCAGCTTCTTCTTTGAAATGTTTTCAATCTATATATTTATTAATTGCATATCAAAGACTGAAATAGCCTGATAACTAATGAAAAGAATTTCCCATATGTTAATGAAATAGTTTTGCAATTTGTTTAAGAAATATTGTCACATAGGCTTTAGATAAAGCTGAATTTATTTGGAAACTATTTACAATACAGATATTAACTAATGTACATATAAATAACCAATATAAAAAATTTCTTTTTTATTGCATTTATATGGGATTGTCACTATAAATCTCCATTTCAATACAATTACACTAGTATCTGAAAATAGAATCTCATCCATATGTGCTGAAAACATATGGATAAGAATAACATCCTTATAAAAATTTTATTTCGAGAATCCTAAATTCAGGCAACAAAAATATTCAGAAGTTATATGACAGTCAAGACAATAAACATTAGAAGGCGCTAAAATCATCTGATAATCATGTGACATATTTGGACCAATGTAAATCTACTTTGAAAATGACGGGACAGGAATAGATGGCACCCTGCGTCATACAGTGGGGTCGAGTAACTCGTGTTGGGAAATATGAATTTCTCGGGATCAAGAATCAACGCTCGATCCCAGATTAATCGACTCCGGTGCCAACACGCTGTTTGGTGAATAGGGCCGAATTTGGTCCGCGCGTCGCCTGACTGGGAGAAGCTGTGAAGTGCTTATTCGCTTTTCTGACACGAAGTAAGAGAGTCGTGCGTCTGTGGGATCGCCTGCCGGGCAATCTTACGTTTGGCTCTCGTCGTTGCAGACGCACAGACAGATTTAGAAGAAACATGTCCATTCTCTGTATTTAAAAGCAGCAAGTTTTTGACATAAAGGCAATGCTTAATATTCATATATTCTGCTAGATGAAAATCCGGGCGTGTATTAACTCTTCAAGCAAAAAGTTTACTACGAGTAAGTTTGAGGCATATTTGTGCGAAATAAATGCCAAGAGGCGCTACATATACCTCGTTATTAACACTTAGACGAGTTCGAAAGAATTGAACTATATTTTGGCTACGAGCAGTTAGTGATGAAAGTGCTGAAATTGATTAACGAAATCTGATCATATATAATCTTGGACACTCAGCGAATACCGGCCTAAACTTATTTCGTGGTTATACTTCTGCTTCATGCAATGATAAAAAGATAGCTAGCTTACTCGTTCTACCGATAATTTTCATATCTCTCTAGAGTTAAATTTTTTAAGCATTTAATGCACTGAAACGTGTTTTCCTTTTGGAAACTCTAATATTTATAGAGTAAAACTTTGATAAAAGTATTTTTAAGTCTTGATAGCGCCATTGTGTCATTTTTAAAAATCTGCAGCAAAGGTGTATAATTAATTTGATGTATGTAGTTGTATATTACTGGACCTCTCTGTTATTCCATGTGTATCGGCAAAATCGGTTTTTTTGTGCTATTATAATATATTGTATTGTTAAATATAATCAAGTTAAACCTTTGTATTAAAGTTGGAAAATTAATCTATTTAAATTTGTAAATAAAAGTATATTAGCCAGGAACACAAATCTCATTTCTTTTTACTATTAGTTCAAATTTGCTATGTACTTACTTTCAGGAATGTCTACCACTATTGGATATGTTTTACAGACAGGTGAGTAATTATATCACTGCAATATAATTGTACCAATCCCACAATTTACTACTTATTTTCTCTTGACTCATTTTCTAGTCAATTATTATAATAGTTCCGTTAAAGTACAGTAAAATCTCTTCTTTTTTTCTATTATTACTATAGCAGCATCTTTTTATATGGTGTCTTGACAAAACTGAATTTAATTAATACTAGGCCGAGAATTTTGGGTATGAAATTTTTTTAATATCGCCAACAAATATAAATTGAAATTTAAGTTTCTGCGGATAGTTGATGCTCTTGGCAGAGAGCAGTAGATGGTATTTTTAAAGCTCATATTTCCAGTATCCTCAGACAATCTCAATTTGAATATTTCGAATGGTATCTTATTTCTATAAAGAATATGAATTTAATTGTGTTTTTGATATTGCATATTTTAAGTGTGTATTTGCATAAATGTTTTGATTATATTATTGCATATTTTTGGTATACAATTGCATATTTTTAATTATTTGATAAATGTGATATTCAGTAATTGACAGTATATTTGGTAAATTTAAGTTAAGAAATATGTCTTATAGTTTAATTTCCTCTCTTACACCTTTTAGAGGTGAGAAAGATAACTTCGAATTTTTCATCAAATAATTTAATAACATTGCTTGTTTAGAAAAATGGGGAGAAATTAAAAATATATTAGTGATAAAACTAAATTTAAAAGAGGATGCTCTGAAATTCTTGGTGAGCAATGCAAAAATAGAAGAAACAGATGATTTTAAAAGCTTAGTTACCAAACTAAGGGAGAAATTCTAAAAAAACCAGAATTTTAACAGGCGCAATAAGAGTTTCAAAATATCAGGCAAAAAGTGAGCCAATAAATTTCAAACTTGGCAGATCAGGTCAATGCAAACAAAGAAAAATGTATTAATCCCAATAACAGCGAGGAAGCGAATTTAATAAACTTAACTGAAAAACTGATACTATCCAAATTTATAGAGGCTTTGGGGCCAGAAATCAGATTAGTAATCAAGGAACTAGGAAAGAAATCATTTAAAGCTGCAATAACTATGGCAAAAAATGTTGAGAGTGCATTAAGCGAGGAACTTGTAGAGTGTAATGCAGTCACAAACTCTGAAATAAACCAGATATTGACACAACAAATCAACACGAACAAACAAATTCTGGAACTATCAGAAAGAATTAATGCAATTACCACACAAAACATGTCAGTAAATAATGTAACCAAAGTACCATCTACTTCTAGCACTGGACAGCCTACACAAAACACTGTACAGTGACAAATCTGTGGAAAATATAATCACATAGCGAGGAATTGTTTTTTTATACGAGGAGAAATTTCAACATTGGAAATATTGATACAATGAAGAATAGGCCTTTTCGTAGAAACAAGTTTCACCCTTACAGAACAAGAAACAATAATAGGGGTAATTTTGAAAGAAATTTCAGAGGAAATTCTAGAAATGGTTCAAATAGGGGCTTCAGAAGTAATTTAAACTTGTAAAGGTTTCTTGTAAATTTCAAAAAAAGACTTCTCTTTGGCAGGAATCTACTATAAAAAAAGAATTAACACAGGACAAAAAAGCTTCTCTTTAGTCAAAGAAAAAACAAAATAAAAATGACAAAGAATTGGTAAGGGATAGTAACGGATCAAAGGATGAAAAGTAAACAAAAAACACAATTTTAAAACAAACAAATCAAAAAGGAAAAGCAATGACACAGATAAATCAGGATAAGAATAAAAAAGAGGAAGTATTGGACAACACAAACACTAAAATATTAATGTCATGTACAAATAACAGTAACAATCTTCCAATTGTTAACATTAAAATTTGTGATATACAATTAAAGTGTTTAATTGATTCAGGCGCAAATGTAAGTTTGATACTGCCACACATTATTGAAGAAATCAAGACTAAAACTAAAGTTGAACATATATCTAGGATGTTTCGATTAAAAGCAGTCGATAATGCTATTGTTCCATACATGTCAGCAATTAACTTAAAATTCAGAATAAAAAATAAATGATTCTCGAGTCAATTTTTTGTTACATTAAATCGTTCGAATTCTTACTATCATGCTATTCTTGGTAATGATTTTCTGCAGCAAATAAGGTTGTGATAGATACTGTAAACAAACAACTTCTGGTAAGAAATCAAAAATTTGAATTTGAGGAAAACCTTTCTACTAGTGTTAACAGAGAGGAAAATAGTGATAGTGATGTATTTGAAAATGATAAAAACAACAACTAAAGCTTTGATAAGCAGGTTAACAACAGCAGTTGTGAGAAAACTAGCATCAGCGAACAAACTAATCATGGGCATAATGTGAAAATGGCTAATAATATTAGAGTATAACCATTTTCAATAGAAATAATAAATTTAAAGGTTCTAAATATCTTTCAAAAAACACAGATCTAATTTTTGTTCCAAAAAACAATCTTCATTAAGAAAAATCAAAATCCTAATGACAGTAATTGTGAAGCAGAATTTAGAATGGTAGTCAACTATAGACTGATTAACAGTATCACTGAAACATTTAAAATTTGTCTTCCAAAAATTTCTGAAATCATAAAAATATTGCAGGTAGAAAACATAATTGTGTCTTGGATTTGAAATCAGCTTTCTTCCAAATGAAATTGAGAGATGAGGATAAGAGAAAACTTGCATTTTTTACAAAAATAGGAAATTTTCAACCGAATAGACTTTCTTTTGGCTCTAAAAACATTACATCATACTTTCAAACACTAATTTCAAAATGTTTAAATGGTATAACTGGTAAAAACGTACAATTGTTTCTAGGTGATATCTTTGAATTCTAATGGTTTTTCTCTTGAGAACAAGCGTAAACCAGGTACCTAATTTTCCTAGGCCAAAAAATTTAAAACTGGTTAGAAATGTTTTTGGGTAGCTAAATTATTTTAGAAGCTTAATTTATGATTATGCAATAATTGTTGAACCATTGGTCAATTTAACAGAAACGAATACTCCATTTGTTTGGTCAATTGAATGTCAAAATGCATTTAACATAGTACAGGATATAATTCTCAAAAAACCTACTTTAAAAAACTTTTATCCAAACTTGCCTATTTCTTTTATCACTGATACAAGTAAAATTGCTATATATGGTATTTTATTGCAAAACATAGACAATGTATATTATCCTTTGGAATTTTTTTCTAGAAAATTAACACTTGCTGAATGTAGATATCCTTCCATCAGAAGAGAGTTACTTGCAATTTATGCTTCAGTAAAACATTTTCATGACCAATTATTGGGCGAAAAATTTGAATTATTAACAGATGATAAGCCTCTGACTGAATATCTGTCTTGATAAGAAACCAGAAATTGTTGCTCGTTAGTTATTGTATCTGGGCACTTTCTCCTTTACACCAACTCATATACCTGGTATTTTGAATCCAGTAGACTTTCTTCCTAGAGTTGCAGAAGATAATTCTCTTTATGTAAACAACATCACTCTTTTTCAGCCCAATGATAAACTATCTATGCAAAATATTCTAAATAAACAGAAACAGGATGTAACTTCAAGTAAAATTATAAAGATTTAACTGATGAAAAACAATGTAAACAATGTATTCTTGATGTTAATTCAGGCATGCTAATGATAAAAAATGCACACAAAAATAAAAGGAAGACAGTAAATAGAATTGGGAAAATAAAAAAAAAATTAGTGATACCTAAATTACCTAAATCACAGATAAAAATTTGTATAGAGCAGCTCATGTTCCTCACTTTCGAGTTACGGAAACAGTTGAATTTATGAGACATAAATATCAATCGAAGGGAATGTATTTACACACAAAAAATGTCTGTGAAAAATGCCTAGAAAACAAACCAAAAGCCAAACTAACTCAGAGAGAACGGATTCCTAAAAAGAACTTAGCTCCAGTTTAATGCATTGCAATTGATATTGTTGGAAAACTTCCCAGATCCACCGACAACAAAAACTTCATTTTAACAATAATGGATCAGTGCAGTAGATATTTAGAAGCTTATCCTTTAAACGTAATTACTTCAAGAACAATTATTAACTGTTTAAACAAATATTTTAATAACTTTGGTCTTTCAAAATTCTTAATTACAGACAATGCAACAAATTTTATCTCGGATGAGATGGTGGAATTTTTAGACATGTTAAACATTCAACACAGAAAATCTTCTATTTATTATCCAATGGCAAATGGTTTACTGGAACGAGCTCATCGAACAATGAAAGAAAGCTTAGCACCCATATGTGAGAGTACTTTTCAATGTTCTGAAAAACTTATATTTTTTAAATTGTATTATAACAACTCAATTCATTCTGTCAAAAAATTTGCTCCAGCAGAAATATTTTTTGGTAGAAAACAAAATTTAACACTTGATAGATTTTTTTAACCTGTGACAGCTGACAGTGAATGTAAATACCTTGAAAATATCAAACATAACATGAGTTCCATCAGAAATGAATTTGCCAAAAATGAGGAACAATATTTTAGAAACATAGCTCCACATATCACATGTCGTGAAGTGTCAAATTTTAGTCTGGACGATAATGTATTTGTTTAAAATTTTTCTCATCCATAAGTATTCCAAGAAAAATACAGCGGTCCTTTTGAGATAATAAAAATTTTTAAAAGCAACGATTATGTCATCTAAAGTACAATCAAACTATGGAAGTAAATGTAAGCAAAATCTTTAAGCAGGAGCAGCCTAGGCCAAAGATTAGGAATTAAATCAAAGGGGAGAAGTTAAAGGGAAAATTTCTTTGTTTATAACTTTTATGTCTATAATTGTGTAACAATTTATCTATAACATAGAATTTATTTTACTTCATGTATTTAATGACGATCAGCGCAAAGTGTACACAAAGGAAAATATGTGATTCGTAGGAAACTACAAAAAATGTGTTTGTATTTTCAATCTGTATATAAATTGGGATTTATATCCTGGTATTTGATAGTATTGTATTCTGTTTTATATTATTTTACTAATTTTTTCAGACTGGAGCAAAAATGAAGTAAATTGGGTATGAATCTTGACAATATTAATATTAGCAGAAATTTTTATCCGTTAAAGGAATTGTACTGCATGCACATGTAGCCATATGAAGCTATGTATGATGTATCACTGATTGTTTTTTCTCTTTCAGAAGTTAAAATTCTATATAGAGGCATGATATTTTTATTCCTATTGTTTGAAGCTCGAATTTATTTTTTAAAATGTAGATAAGAAAATCGATGTGAATTTGAACAACATTGGCACTGAGAGTAAAATTGTATAAGATAAACTGATATAGTAAAATGATATGCTATAATGCTTTTTGAGTTTTTCTGGGGAGAATGGAGACAGAAAAAAACATGATTATGATATATGTAAATGTATGATACAAAACTTTGAATTTTGATGTGTTATACAACTCTATCTGTGATGTAGAGTAATTTTTAAAACTTGAATATGTTTTGGTGAAATTCTTCCAGTTGGGTGACAGTCAATTGTTCCCGTTCGGGAGGGAGACGTTAGATTGCAATAACATCATTTTCGGCTTTGCCAGTACTTTTTAAATAATTAATATTTTTGCCACTAAAGTTTCTTTCATGTCTTGTGGCAACTTTCAACTTTTCAACGGATTTTTTTAAAGCTTTATTAAATTTCTCAATAAATCATTTTCTTTTTTGAAATGATTAACTTAATTGTTAATTGCCTTAAATTTACGCATTTTTGCGGTTCAATGTAAAATAAGGTTTTAATCCTTTTTCTTACACCGAATTATGTGCTCGCTATTTAAACGGCGGAGGCTTTAGGGTGTAATCAGGTACGGGCGTCCTCTGACTCTGGGAGATTTTTCTTTGTGTGAAGTATATTCGCTTATCTGAAACGGTGCAAGAGAGTCGTGCGTCTGCGGAGACCGGGTGCCGGGGATTCTTGCATTTGGCTCTCGACATTCCAGACGCACAGACGGATTGAGAAGAAGTATCTCCATTTTCTGCATTTATAAAAGCAACAAGATTTTGACACAAAGGCAATGCTTAGTCTTCATATATTCTGCGAGATGAAAATCTGGGCTTGTATTATCTCTTCAAGCAATAGTTTACTGCGAGTATGTTGGAAGCCTATTTGCGCGAAATAAATGTCAAGAGGCGCTTCATATACTTCGTTCCTAACACTGAGACGAGTTTGAAAGAATCGAACTATATTTTTTTTATGAGCAGTTAGTCATGAAAGTGCTGAAATTGATTAACGAACTCTGATCATATATAATCTGGGACACTCAGCGAATACCGGCCTAAACTTATTTCGTGGTTATATTTCTGCTTCGTGCAATGATAAAAAGATAATTAGCTTGCTCATTCTACCGATAATTTTCATGATATCTCTCGAGAGTTAAATTTTTTAAGCATTTATTGCATCGAAACGTGTTTTCCTTTTTGAAACTCTAATATTTATAGAGTAAAACTTTGATAAAAGTATTTTTAAGTCTTGATAGCGCTATTATGTCATTTTTAAAAGTCTTCAGCAAAGGTGTATAATTAATTTGATGTATGTAGTTGTATATTACTGGACCTCTCTGTTATTCCATGTGTATCGGCAAAATCGGTTTTTTTGTGCTATTATAATATATTGTATTGTTAAATATAAACAAGGTAAATCTTTCTGTTGAAGTTGGAAAATTAATCTATTTAAATTTGTAAATAAAAGTATATTAGTCAGGAACTCAAATCTCATTTCTTTTTACTATTAGTACACATTCGCAATGTATTTACTTTCAGGAATGTCTACCACTATTGGATATGTTTTACAGACAGTAAAGAAAAGGTGGGTAATTATATCAGTGCAATATAATTGTACCAATCCCACAATTTACTACTTATTTTCTCTTGACTCATTTTCGAGTCACTTATTATAATAGTTCCGTTAAAGTACAGTAATATATTTTCTTCTTTTTCTATTAGTACTAATCTATACTATCTTTTCAGACCAGGTTTTTTTTCCCTTTAATTGTGCGTAAGAACTTGCACAATATACTATTAATTCAACAGGAAACAACATAAATAAATTAATGAAAATTCGTCTAAAGTTTTTTGTGTATTCATGCAAGTTCATTTAAAGCCAGAGGGAGGGATACATATGTCACTTGATAAAATATCTCCAAGGTTGTAAGTGCAGTATCGAATAATTTCGTTTGTTATGAGTTTTATGAGAACACCAAATACATACAGAAAAATCAGTAACTCTTTACACTTTTAAAAAAATAAATAATAATGTTTCGCGCAGATATTTGAGTGATACTGAAATAGCTCAGCTAATGAAAACACTTGTCTACGATGCGGAAAACGATTCTGAGCATGAAAATCATACAAGTGAGGAAATGAAACTTCTGGTTATGATGACAATAATGTTACACAAATTATTCATAATGTGCAGCATAATCATTCCAAGCAGGGCCTGGTTCAAAGTTGATTTGCGGGGCTTTACAACAAAATTCATATAACAAAATTTTGATTTATTGCATTTTGGTAATTATTAAATTGCTCAGGTTGGAAAAGGACGTAACTAATAAATAAATATAATTATGCATAAGGAATATAAGAAATATAATTTTAGAAATAATTTTTGATAATTAAAATTTTTAAATTTAATGTGATCAATGTACAACCTTTAATTCTAAAATCGTTAAAAACATTGTCCTACCCGAAATCATTAATGAAATTAATTTAATAATAGTTATTATTTAGTCAAAAATAATTATGAAAAGGCAAAAATTTAACCCTCCAGAAGTCGCGCGTATGTACGAGTTGCTTGCATCGTATTATATATTTATGTCATGTTATTTTACAAAAATGAATCCATCTTTTATTTATGTAATCTGTATTTAATTGCTCCATACTAAATAAATATTATATAAATAAAAATTGCACTTAATACGAATTTCGGTGAATATATTTCAGAGGGAGAGAAAATTATAAACTCAGATAAACTTATAAGTAACTTTAAATAATGCAAAGGTTGCTCAGTCATTGGGACTGAAGAGGATTCGATTATTTTATGCAAGTGCAAATTAAATCATTTGACATTCACATTTTGAAATAGAATCGCCTGATCACAAACTTATCTAAATTATTCACAACCTACTGATAGTTTCGGTTTTAGAATATTTAAATTGAACCAATCTTCAAAATGCTTCGTATATTTTAAAAATTATCCAAATGAGTTTGATATGTAGTTTGTCAAAATATTAAAAAGATTACAAATATGTAACATTTTATAATGAAAACTGCACCGTGTAAAAGAGTAGAAAACACCAATTGTCGTTTGTTAATAAAAAAAATATTTTATCTAAAATGTATCCAATAATAACAAATAGCAAAAATATTGTACTCCAGAAGCAAAGGGAAACTGCATTGTTTTTAAATTGATAACCTATTATAATATTTTCTTTTTGGAAATATGGAAAGAAATGTTGTTTAATGAATAACTATGAAAAAAGAGATAAAAATAGCATACCTGAAATTTGTCTGCAAGAACCAAAGCAGAATATTTTATTTTGCTGTATTCACTGTATTCTGAATGCGAACGAATTATTCAACTGAAAAGTAAGCTGCCGAGAAGACTCATTGTGTTGTCCGTAGTGTTTCACACAATCCAAATAATATTCCAGATTATCAATATTTCCTATTCACTGCTATTGGTTAAACTCTGCGGGATGGATGTAACAGACTACTTTTCAACAAGTACCTACGATGAATTTATAGATGCTGGAACACCACACTTAACAAGAAAAGAGAAAAACCCCTGTGTTATGTGCCTCATCATCACTTAGAAGCCCTACTGGGCACAAGAGAAATACATGTGCTTAACATATAGCTAGATAAGGAAAAGATGAGGAGCGGGCACCACAAAGTGTGTGTCCTCGATGAATTGATAGTGGGTTAGATAGATTTAACAGAATACCTCCCAGCAAGTTCCTACAATACATTCATAGATTCTGGAAAACCACACTTTTTACAAGAAAAACGAGAAACCCCTTTGACATATGTGATTCATCATTGTTTAGCAATCCTGTTGGACACAAGGGGAACAGATGTTCTCAATTTAGAACTAGATAAGCCGAAGATAAAACATTCATCTAGAGCTGCCCTGGGAAAGACTCTCTGCTGGCCATTAGGGGAACAGATGTGGATCCCCACAGAAGCCCCTGAAGCAATTGTCTCGGGAACAAGGAATGTATTGAATGTTATCACGTGAAACCAGCTTAAGCCATTTCCCGAAGATTTCAGAACGTATAACTCGCAGTCTCCTGTTTCTACAATGTTTTGCATGTATGGTCGGATAAAAACAAGCAAATCGCAAAAAAGCATTTTCATTTTGTAAAATCCGTCAGCAGGGCGGGGCCTTTCAGAAGCGCGGGACCTTGTGCTGTCGCACCGTTCGCACTCCCCTCCGGACGGCCCTGATTCCAAGCATCAAAATATAAACTGGTCACTGGATCCACCTTCACGTTCTGGGTGCCTGAATTCTGCTAATTTTATAAAAAAAGAACTCTCCAAGCGTAACTAAGTATTCAACATCAAGGATGAGTGTGATAAAAAGTGCATTTGAAACTGTATTGAAAGTCTACAATCCATAATGATACAATCAAAAATGACATTTACTGAGGGTGAAAAGGTATATAGAAGAGAATGGATCATCATTTTTATAAGCTCAATGCCTTATGATAAATAGATTAGTAACAGACTTGACGAAAACCCATATATAATTTTATAGTAACGTGGCAGTAATGGTGGCTGTCGCTGTGGATATTCTTTATCAACTTTTGAATACATACATTTTTAAAAGGAAAAAATTCAATGGCTTATGGTCATATTCATAATATGCTGCATAATTTTGCTTATAATGCAATCATTCTCTGGACATCAATAAATAGCAATGGAATGAAAACAAATAAAGAAAAGCTTGTCTTTAGGAGAATTGGGCAAATTATTAATTCCTTCATATATTCAGACAGAACAACATCTCTAAACAATTAACCCACTCAGCGCCAAACCTGAAATATCTCGCGAACTTTTTTTCACCTCAAACGGCACTCTACGAGATAACTCGCAAACTTTTCTGCGTCTCTAGCGGCAAGCCCGGGTATTCTCGGGCTATTGGAATTTCCTTTCCCCCAGGACCACATACATACTTGTAATTGGAGGGTTGGCCTGTTCATTGTAAACCTTCCATTGTGTTTGTCACCCCGCAGTTGGAAGACGAGGGATTTTGAGTCTGTGTGGGGTTTTTTGACTTCTGTGCAAGAAGGAACATTTTTCTTATAGCTTATCGGAATTATCTGCTAATTCATTGAAATAGTAATATGGCGGGAGATAACGTGAGGATGGGTACTATATTTTTTCAACAGCTATGTTACTGTTTTATGAAGTATAAAATGGCGAAGGACAGACTAGTTATTTTCGAGACTCCGCTACAGAAATACGGAAATAAAAATTAAAAACTGC
>BGPR01003877.1:0-21807 GCA_013235015.1 Araneus ventricosus
AATGTGAATATACATACAATATATATTGAGCAAAAAGTAAGGTAAAAATTAAAGACTAGAAAGATATTAATATTATACAACTCTTGAAATTTTATAAAAACTAAAAATTTCTTATGAATAAAAAAAAAAACAGATACTATATCATGCATCTTACATAAAATACGTGGCAGTAGTTATATGTTAGGTAGTAGGCTCTTACTGAGAAAGACTTTATCAAAATTTTAATTAGAAATAAAATTAATTAAAAATTAACCGGACTTTTGAGGATTTTTCGCAATAACTTGGCAGAATTTTTTCATTGCAAAAAAGCCATTTTTACATCTTATTTCGATTAAAAATATCTCCTTCTTAATGACACAGATTTATTTTCCGTGCAACGCTTTGTTTGATTTTAACTTGTTTTTCAAAATATTCCAAACTCAATTTACAACAATTTTTTTATTATTGTAAATAAAATTGAAAGTATTTATAATTATTCTTATATTGTATCAAAAAGAAGTTTTTATCGAAATTGCGGTTAGACATAAGACCACAGTATTGCCGCAAAACTTGTATTTTCATATGCGGTAGCTTATTAAATTTGGTATTACATTTGACGACGTTTAGATCTATTGATTGGAAGCCAGCTTAACGGTAGACGAAACAGTCGTGAACTTGATGACAATACTTTTGTCTTAATTGTAACTAAGTTTATTGCTTTTACCTTTGAAGTGATTACTCTGAGGATTTAGCATTAGAAATAAGAAGCGCGATTACATTAGCAGCTATTTATTTCTTAGCATTGTATTAGCGATGGAACAACTTGATATCCTTGATAAAACGACGAAACGAAGAAGTTTTTCTAGTCTTCCTTTACCTAACATTTCTATTCTTTCTCATTATATAATTTAATGGTTAATCTGGAGTTTACGGTGCCCGCCTACTTCGTTCCTCTTAGGATCGCCAAATCTTTGCCGCCAAGAACGGCGAGGAGAGAACATTTGTTTTGGTTGCGTCTAGCCATTTTTAACGAGTGACAAGAACGCCTGTGCACAAATTGATCCTTTCATCGGTGTTTTGCTTATCAGGCTATATTGCGCCACGTTTCGATTGGACTGTTTTGTTCAACTCTTCGATGCAATTGGTCGATAAATTGGAATTTGAATAAAACTTCATTTGGAATTCTTCGGATGGAATATCAGTTCAGTACCGTGTATGTTATTCTGTGTATTTCGTTTTTCGATGAATAAGCAAAGCTACAATTATTCCGCTATGCTGAAAGGGAAGCCGCTTATGTATTTTTTAAGTTAAAAAATTTGCCCGGTACACGCTTGAAATGCCGCAGGCATTGCGTGCGGAAATTCTCATTTTCGGAATTTTTTAAAAAACGTGGATTCCTAACATTCAATGAAAAAGCGGAGCTACTAGTTTCCTGCTGTGCTGAAAGCCGCTGATGTTTTTTTAAGTTAAAAAATTTGCCCGGTGCACACTTGAAATGACGCAGGCATTGCGTGCTCAATCTCTCGTTTTCAGGTGACGCATGCGCAAGAGAGCAATAAAAAGCGTACTGCACATCCAAAACAGTATTTGGCGACGCCACATGAAATTGCGCCAAGAAGAATTGGCGAGAAGCTGGCCGGCACCGTAAACTCCAGGTTTACCAATTTAATATATACAGGGTGATTCAGAAAAACGAGGCCAAACTTTAAGGGTCGTCTGGCATATGATACGCATCCGGAATGGCGTAGGAACATGGTTGCACAAACGCCATCTAAAGGCAGCGATGGCATTTAAAATAAAAAAGCTCTGGATAAAGTGCCGATATCTTTCTGAATCTTAACGGTATTGAACTGGAATTTTTATATAAGTTGAATTATGTATATATGGCTCTGAAGTTATGAAGGAAAAATTACGCTTTAAAAATTATAGTAAAAATAGATATAGTATTTATTAAAATTATAGTATAGGATTTATAGTAAAAAAATTATTTACTACAAATGATAACATTTCCTTTACTATTCAACGTAATTACGTGAAATTTTGACGCAATGCTTCTCTAATACATTATCACGTACTCTGTGGGTTTGATACATTTAAAAAAAACTCTTTTAGTTACAAGCAACAAAATGCTGAAAAATTGGGGATTTTTTTAAAGAAACCTTTATATCTTCCCGTGTTCGTGCTAGTTTGTTTTATGGTAAAGTTTATTTTTCATACCTAAAATAAGTTATAGATCTGCCAAAAGTACTTTTTGGATTCAAGATGCCGAAATTTATTATAAGGCTTTATGTTCTAATATTAATTAGTATAGTCAAATTCATGTTTTAAAATTACAAATATAATAGCCCAGATCTGTCTCTCACTGATCCGATAACGTTCTGATGTCACCAACAATAAAATTCGCGCCATAGCACTGCGAGACGTTAAACATCACTATTTCATTGTTAGAGCACCTAAATTTTAGTAATTTTAAATTTAAAAAAGTAATTCTAGTTCTAATTTCCAATTTAATAGATCTAGAATAGTGAAATAAAATTTTCTATCAATTGATATGAAATTTATCTCGCTATGATCAATAGTCCCTGATAAATTTTAAATTATATTAATCATATATTTCAAATTTCCGTTTTTTAATAGAAAGTATTAAATCACGTCAGTGGTATATCATGCGCGTGATGCATCTGATTATTTATTGCAATCGTGATGATATAATTTGATAATATTTTTTGGCACGTTAAAATTTCCACAAAGACATCTGAAGTACAAGGAAAATTGTTAAACAAGGAAAAATACTTCACACGGAATGTTGTTTACCAAGAGGGTTTTTGAATAAATAAATACGTAAATAATAGGTAAATAAAAAAATTATTTCCTGTCATAAAATATATGTTTACTTTATTTGTTTTCAATCAATGTTTAACATTTCGCTCGCATATATATCTATTTAAGCACGTCAAATGTGACTGAAAATCCCTCGAATGAAGAGAGAATTTGTACCCGTCATACCATGACGGGTGATTTTATAGTTTATTATAATAATTTTGTTTCCTATTATCAAATTTTTATATTCGAACGTTAAATACTATTTTATCCATGGTATTTATGCCTTAGATTAAAGCATTCTTAAAATTTAATTTTCAATTAAATTTATAACTTTAATCTAAGGAATTTATTAAAATGTCCTGATTGAAAGAGGCTTTAAAACTGAATGTATAATTCTATAAGCATACAGAGTTATTAATTAAGAGGCTAAAATACAATCTCTTTATACTTTTTCAAGCCTTCTACCAGTTCATATACATCAAACTATTAATTATTAATTGAATACTTCTGATACATTTTATAAAATTTTATTTGAAATGCAACATATTAAAATGATAGGAAATGTAAGTTATGTGAAACAAAGAAAATATTTTCAGACGGAATCTCAAATATCTTTCTATTCTTTTGGAAAATATTTCAAATAATGACATCTCCGAGACTGAAAGTAATTGGCTTGAATAAAAGTCAACATATGGAGCTCCACAGAAACCGAATGGAAATGAAATAAAAATTCAGAAGTTTGTGGAACAACACTTAATGAGCAAACTGTCAACTTATCAAGACATTTTAAAAATGTATTCCGAATTATTAAAATGAATTTAATCACAGTACCTCGAAAGAATGTTGCATATAATTCATGAATGGATTGTTTTCATGCATCCAGAATTGTTTAAACTGGAATGAACTGAATTGTAAGACCTACCTGTCAAAGAAAAATAATGGAATTGTGTATTTTTTTAAGTGCTGCAAATCACATTTCGGTTCCCATTTCTTTTATTCATTTATTGTAATTGTTTTTAAATTCTTGTGATTCCTAGGTAAAGAAATTTAGTTAAAGCTTAATTTTTAAATAATTATTGTTTTTCGTTCATTGTGTTGAATAAATAAAATGCGTTATATTAAGAATAATATCAGGTGCAATTACAGTGAAATCTCCCTATAACGAAATCGCTTGGTTGAAGTTGAAAAATTCGCTATAGAGAAAATTTCGTTATACGGAGATTAGAGATTTTTGCAGTTATTCAAGTAAATGTTATTTTAGTATGTGCGATAAGTTCAAAAATATTTAATTATGACTTTCAATTAAAAATGAAGTAATATTTATTGTAAATTCTTTAAAATTATACTAATTTTTATTGTATAATTAAAATACTCAAAAGCGAAGACAATTCAACAATTTAGAGAATAATATGTACTTGTATGGATAAACATAAAATGCGTATTGTCACATCAATTTGCTGTTTCCACCCCCACTCCACCCCGATTCTTGGATCTTAAGCCGTAGAAATATTGCTCCCTCTGTAGAAACCCAGGTCCCCACAACTGCATTACCCTTCACATAGCATTCTATTGTTTTGTGTTATCGCTGGAATGAACATTTGAACAATGCGAGTGGTTCCAGAAACAGGCACATGTGAGAGATTTGTTTGCACAGAAATTAGCAACTTTCTTCAAAAATGACAAAAATCGAAAAGATAAAGGTCTGAAAAAATTCGTTATAGGGAGACAACCACTTCGTTATATGGATAATATTTTAAATGTTCTTTAACATTCCAATTAAAAATTTCGTTATAGGGAGAAAGTTGCTGTAGGGAGACTTCGTTGTAGGGAGACTCTACTGTATATTCAAATCGGAAATTCTAACTACATTGAAAAAAGAATGTATTTTGTCATGATTAACTGAAAATTTTACGAGTGGTTTGTTTAGAAACCCTCTAAATGATTGTTAAGCTTTTTGTATTACGATTTATTTTTTGTTTATATATAATAAATCCTTATTATGTGCTATTTCATATAATTAATATGATCGTCACTAAATATAATTATCGCCAGAGGCATTGATCACATGGAACTGGACAACTTTGAAATATTTTTTTAGTTCTTATAATATTCCATTTTCATAAAATGTTTCAGCAGGAAACGGCTTAGCTGAACATTATTTAATCCTTGTTTAGCTTGAACAAAATACATATCATTCACTTCTGAGAACAGAATATTTATTCACTCACTTCTAAGAACATAATATTTATTCACTCACTTCTAAGAACATAATATTTATTCACTCACTTCTAAGAACTCGCAAATGTATCTGGGAATTTTAGAAAGAGATCTAAAACATATCACTCGTTTAAAATAATTTATTTTTTAAAAACTGTTATGCTTGGAAAATGCTTCGTTTGGAAATTTATGAAAATTATTGTTAAATTTGATTAAAGAATTTGTATGAACCTCGTTTTTCCAAAACACAGGGGAAGCAAAGGAACTTTCGAGAAATGTTCCCTTATTAAACAACTCAATGTATGAAAACGAACTTTATAATTATATTAAAATGCTTTTTATATACATCCATTTTCTGCAATAAAAATCAATTATAAAGGAAATTAATATTTTAAAGCGTAAAGAACATACAAGAGGCAATCTCTTTCATCTGGTATGAGGCTATTATTTCATTAATTATCTGTTATAAATATAAAAACTGCTTATGTTATTTCAATTTTTTCTTTCTTATATGTTTAAAATGTCTTGAATTAGCAAATAACGCAGATGATAAATTTTAAAGAAAGATAAGTCATATCTCTTATTTTTTGTAATTTATTTCCATAAAAAATTTTTGCTTCCAGGAAGTCAATTAGTTGTAAAAAATTATTCTTTTCGAAAGTAGTTTTAAACACCTTTTTTCAGAGTGATAAAACATTTGAAATACCAACATTATAGTAACCCGCGAGGACGCGCATCGGGCCTCGCAAGCCTGGGGCCTGTTTTCCCAACACATATAAAATTACATTTACTGTAATAGGAAACATTTGTTGCACTAGTGTACAGAATATGAAGTATTAATAAAATTATTTTAGATAAATCTCTTCTACGAAGCGTATTAAATTGAAGAAGATTGATGAATGCTTGTATTTCCTAGGGATTTATGAAAATGTTGGCTTTCCCGTCATTTCCCAAAATTGCCTGAATTCTTCTGGATATAAGTATTAATGCACCATCTCATCGATAAGCATACCCAAGAATTTTGAACCGATTATACAACTTTTGCCTCGCCATAGTTTTTGGATAGTTGTCTGACGATGTTGTGTATAAAAGTTCTTATATTTTTGCTAGGTTTTTTTTACACCATTTGTTAATACCACCTATCGTACCGTTTACTAGACCATTTTTCAACTCCATCCTTTTCTAAATAATCGGTGAACTCACAAATACCACATTCATTGTCCAATTCCTTTTCAGAATTCGACTTACGATATCTAAGTAATTCAACAACAACAAACTCTCTATTTTCTTTGTTAATCGATTCTTAATTAATTCATTTTCAGCTAAAAGCCTTCCTAATTTTTACATCTCATATTTGTAGTTCGAATAGCGACGAATAGTCGCGAGCTATCTGTTCTCCTTAGCAATCTACACAGAAACACGAGCGAGCGCATCGGTCTTCTGAGGCCCGATCGTCTGTTTTCAGAGATAACAAATGAGGAGAAATTCTTGAAATACCTGTGTCCAGCAAGTAAATGACATTGAATACAGCCACTGTGAATCGGGAATTTTTTCGTTGAGGGATTAATTTTCTGTAATAAATTCTTGCAGGCACCGGTCCTCGCAGGCCCGATGCGTGTCTTCGATGGTTAAACTGACTAACAAATGCTTATTATTCTATAAAACTTCAAGATTTCAGTTCGTCTTGGTGCGGCAAGAACTCTAGAGATTTAACGCTTTCCAAATTCAATGACTCATTCATTTTCTAATCAGTTACAGGAGCGATTAAATTGCTACCACCATGCAAATTGAACTGCATTAGTCATTATCTCGAAGTTCGATCATTGCGGATTATTACGAACGAATAATTCATCAGATTCAGTTCGACCGAATAGGAATGTTACAATAGAGCTCTCCTGCAGCATACATTAGTTTGTAGATGACAGCGTGCAGGTAGCAAACTGTTCACAGTGACAAATACATTCCGATTTCAGCTGTATAAGTTTGTTATGTGAAGAATGCCATGAGGTCTTGTTATTATAAGTTTAATACGTTGGTCCATAGATTAAATTCTAATGAAATAAACAACTTAGGACAAAGCAATTGTGTTTCGTAAATTTCACAATTGTTGGTTGCTGATAATAGAGCATTTTCGTGATGAGATGGCATTTCATTGATAGAGAGCGTGTTTCGATGAACTTTACTATCTAATGACATTTCCTTACATTTCATACATGTAATGTTGAGAAGAATCTGGTACAGCAATTGTTTTCAGAGAAATATAGTCCCAGTTTAATAACAATCCCATATTTTATTATGTTTAAAAACGATTTTTGTGAGAATGTCAATATGAAAGCAAACTTCCTGCTCATTTATTATCCCCGTAAAAATAAAAATATAAGAAAAAAGACGAAATACCAGTTATCATTACAGGATGTCCGAATCAAATGTCCATAATTTGGAGAGGTCGCTGTACTTAACAGAAAGTTAAAAAACTTAAGAAAATGTAAAATTAGATATCAGTACTCACAAAGTTTTTATTAAAAAAATCAGTGCACTTCCACGTGGGTTCCTTTAGTAGCCCTGAGGATGTAAAGCTGGAAGTCCAGTTCCATCCATGTCTGTTGTAGCATTTCCGCAGTCACCTTGAGTAAACTTTGTCTTTGTTCCCAAAAGATAAAATTCAGTTTAGTGACGTCTGGAGATCTTGGTGCCAGGGCAATTTGCCACCGTGTCCTATTCATTGTTTAGGGTAAGTTGTATCCAAAAATGGTGAGACATCCGTGCTCCAGTGGGGAGGGGCTCCATCTTGTTGGAAGATAACAGTCGGTTGTAAATGCTGCATTTGGGGTATTGCGTAAATTTGCAACATGACCAAGTAAATATTTGCCGTCATAGAAGTATCAGAGAATAAAAATGGTTCTATGACTGTATCATGTGAAAGAGCACACCACACATTGATTTTTTTACTGTTTCCACTTTCCACTTCCTGTACTGCATGGGATTTTCTGAGCTCCAAATTCTGCAGTTGTGCATTTTGTTATTCACATGAAATGTTGCTTCATCTGAAGAAATGATGCAGTTTAGAAAATCGCGTTCATTTTCGATGCGAGATAGCATCTCCACAGCAAATGCAACAGGCTGCGGCCCATCATTTGGTTGCAGTTTCTGCACAATCTGAATTTGGTATGCATACAGCCTCAGTTTTCATATGTACGCGAAAAATTGAAATTGTCGCCAAAATCTAAGAATTCGGCAGCCAATTTTGCCTAATATAAAAAGCAACGTATCGCTAATAGTTTTTTTTAATCGACTGTTCTAATTAGGGTCATTTGATTCGGACACCCTGTATTTTAATTTCAAGTGTTTAAAAAATTAATTAATTAAAATTCAGTTTCTTGCAGACACATCAAATGAAATTTTAAATGTGTTAACGTGCCGTTTTGAAACGCCACGAGAGACACTTTGGGACGGGCTTCGTAATTTTGAGCTACGATGAGGTGACGAGGATGACACCTGAGCGGGAATCACCTCTTCAAACTTCCGCACCATTCCAGCAGAGAAAGACACATCAAATAAAAGTTTTAATGAGTTAACGTCCCGTTTTTAAACACCACGAGGGACACTTTGGGACGGACCTCGTAATTTTGAACCACGATGAGGTGACGAGGATGACACCTGAGCGGGAATCACCTTTTCAAACTTCCGCACCATTCTAGCAGAGGAAGACACATCAAATGAAAGTTTAAATGTGTTAACGTCCCGTTTTGAAACACCACGAGGGACACTTTGGGACTGACCTCGTAATTTTGAGCCACGATGAGGTGACGAGGATGACACCTTAGCGAGTATCACCTCTTCAGACTTTCGCATCATTCCAGCAGAGGATGTTTGACCCACTCCGTCCGATTTAACAAGCAACTGGTACGCACATACGACGGATAGTCAGTGGAATCATGTTTCTCTCCGGCCCCGTGTGCGTTACTGACCTGAACGAAAGTGTGAGGGGAGGAATCCTTCTCCCAACATCCGCTAGGGTGAGCAATTACAACATTGACTAAACTTTTAAAGGTTGCGGTAAAGAGCAGATCCTAGATTTTTTGAGCAACGTCTACTGTTCACAGAACTACTAGTTTTAAAGTTCTCGAAAATGTTCCCTATTTTCAACGGGTAAAGTTTAGCCAAGCCGTCTGTCAACTCTTCTTACCACCAAAAATGGTTGCTACAGCCTAATGATAGAATTTCCGCTGCGGAGGTAGGTGGGTTGACTCTTGATTTCACTATATATTGGCGTGATTATCGACTTGATGTAGTTTACACCAGCTGCCAAGAGTCAAATATACTCAAGTTAGTGAGGCATGGCAGTTTTCAAAATGGTGTATTGGCTGAATTTAAAAAAAACCAGAAAAGATGATAAAACCCCAGATTTTTATCTACCTATAAACAAGTCAAATTATTTTTATAGATATAAAATATATATTTTTTATATTATCAAAACATTGAGAAAATGAAATTTACAAACGCCTCATCAACAATTGTTTGATTCTGAATAGAAACCGAAATGGCGTTGCGTACTTTAGCCAATATGATATCACAATTCTAACAGAGCTCATATATAGTATATGAAAATCTGTATAATACACACTCGTGAAAAACTACGGTAAATAAGAATCGCATCAAGATGATTTGCTAACACGTGTTCTCTCCGACTTTACCATTAGGCCACCGTGACCGCAGTCAAATGAAGGAGCAAAGGTTAAAAAAAACATTTAGAATTAAAATATGAAGCATATTATTTCGACATCCAACAGCAGCATTTCATCATTAACTCTTTAAAACCGAGAGATTTGGGGAGGAATGGACTAGGAGAAGCACAAAATACTTCTCTAGAATGTCGGAGTGTGATCATTTCTTTTCACCTTAAAAAATCTTCCCATTATAAAAATTTAAAATAATCTCTATCTTTTGGGTTCAGATTGATTTGTGAAAATGCTTTTTTGATGTCGGACGTTATACCAATTGCGTTTCTGCGAAACTGTATTATTAAAGCTGGCGCCAACCCTCATAAATTTGGGCCCTTTTCTAAACAATTATTGAAGGAATTTCCTTTGGAATCCTTTGCCGAAGCGTCGAAAACTGGGCGAATTTTTGTTGTTGTATCACCAGTTTTCATTACAGGGTGATGTGGTAAATATTGTGCTTTATTCTCTTCTTTACCTACAATTTGAAAAATTCCATCCTGAATCCACTCATTAAACGCATCATCATATTCGCTTAAACGTCCAGATGGAATGAGATTAATGGTAGTTGATATTAACCGTTTCGTGGCTAATTCTCTGTTTGTTTCTAATTCTGGACGTCCACTTTTCCACGACAAACATACTTCATACCTTTAATCTTCATTTCTTTCAATAGTTTTACGGAAAATATCAACCGTTTCTTCATCGGTTACCTGCCTTGACTTGACTTCTACTTTTCAAGATAACATATTTATTACCACGTTTTTATTAACTCGCTTTCTTGTCTGTCTGTCTGTCTGTTCGGTAAAAATTTTGCAATGAATTTTAAACTAGCTTCCCGATGAGCTGGAGACTTGAAACTTTAAACATAGCTCAGAACTGGATGACAATGCAATATTAATTCGCTTTCTTGTCTGTCATTTCATATTTTGCATGACGCATGCGAAGTACGTTTTTCATTATATCTCGAAAACTATTAACATTACAGACTTGGTTCTTGGATATATGGATGGCCCATGGGATCATCGAAGCACCCCATATTTTAGCCATATCTTTGCGCATGAGCAGTACATTTTTCATTATATCTCGAAGTTCTCTGCTTCACGTAATTTTTTTTCAGGAATATAACAATTTTCTATTTATGATCAGGTGAAGAGAAACTGAAATAAACCTGAAATTTGCCACACGTCTCCGTCATAATCTCATCAAGATGTTTAAAATCAATTGCAAAATTTCACACATACAAGACTAAAAAGCAGAAAATAATTATTTAAATAAAATAAAAATTTTAATATACCACGTTTCTAAAACGGACTAAAAATTATAAAATAATTTCTTCTAGCCCCATACAGATTTATAACCCCATACAGATTTAAAACGAAAAACGTGGGGCACATGCAATATTTAATAGTAAGGGGTGTAGGGAGTAGCTGTCGTAGAGAAAACTCACACAACAGTTCATATCATTTCCATTGCAATAAAATTGTTAGTGACTGAAATAAACTATTTATGCATCAATTATCTATTGCATGCGTCCACGTTTTTCGTTTTAAATCTGTATGGGGTTATAAATCTGTATGAGGCTAGAAGAAATTATTTTATCCTTTTTAGTCCGTTTTACAAACGTGGTATGTTAAAATTTTCATTTTATTTAAATAATTATTTGATTAAAGTTTCAAGGTCACGGGTCAAAGTATGCTCTAGAAGAGACATTTCAAATGTGAAATCATTGTACATTAATAACCGCTGTCGACGCCACGATTTTTAATGCAAGCATTCAAATGCGCATGCGGTTCAAAAGAAATACATGTTATTAATACAAAGGTATTTATGTTGGAATGTACTGATAACTTTAAATAAACCAAATCTGGAGAAAAATCCCTCAAAGGCTAATCTTTTAGCTCCAAGGACTTGCTATCCTGTTTACTTTAGTATATCACGAAAGAGCAAATCTAATCTTTCTTTGTGATCTTGTGAATCTGTATGTTACGAGGGATAAACAAGTTAATATTTTAGTGTTCTTAACTTACTTATACTGCATAATAAAGTTTCAAGCAAAGAAGACCTCCGCAAGAAAGAAGCATTCTTTCCCTTCCAATTTCACCTGGAGATGACAGAATACCAATTTTAGTTTTTAGTTTTTACTGAATATACCTCAGTGATGTGGTGTATAAAAAAAAAATGAAAGCTTATTTTCAGATTAAATTTATAAAATAAAGTAAGTAAGATAATTAAAAATAAAAAGACTCGTCTCAATTACTGGTGTAAGTTATATGGTTGTTTGAAAAGAAAGAGCTTTAAAACTTACGAAAGCAGTTTGGTTTCAAGTAATAAACAAACTAATCATTCTTTGAAAATCCTCAACATAAATGTGTGAAATATATATCACAATTAATTAAATAATTAATAAATAACTAATAATTAATAAATAATTAATAATAATTATTAATTATAATAATAAATATTAATATTAATAATATAATAATAATTATATAATATATATAAATATTATATAATAATATAATATATAATAATATTATATAATAATATAATAATAATTATAATAATTAAATAATAATTAATAATAATATTCAATAATTAATAATAATAAATAATTATAATTAATAATAAATACATAATTAATTAATTAATTAATAATAATTAAAAAATAATTTTAAAAATTAAATAAATAATATAATTTAATGTGTGAAATATATATCACAAAGTATAGCTAATTAAGTATCTAAAGCTATGAAATATAAGGAAGAAATAAAATACCAACCTGCCCCAAGAGTTATGAATTTTCTCTGCAGATATTTTAGGCGTCGGAGATCACAATTTGTCCTAAAGTCTACCGTGGTGATTACAGTTCTCAGATTTCTATAATTTAAATTTAAATTAAATATAGTCATAAAGTTCAAGTTCATATTTCAAAAATCAGAGTCAAAATGTAACTTAGAAAAAATGAAACAAGGTTTTATCATCAAAGTATACTTTAGCTATCTCTGAAGTAAAATATAGCAATATATTATTTGCTAGCGCAATATGGGTTTATATTAAATGAAGAACATATTTAATCATTAATCAGAAAAATTTGGAATGCATAAATGAGTGTTTTGTTAACACGGGAGGACGCGGGGGGGGGTCATTTTATGACCCCAAGCAATCGGCAAACTCCGATTCCTATAAAAATAGCCACCTGTTGGTTTCTTCCTTATCAGTAGATGTATTAGTCACGGCCTCTGCCTTTTATGAGTTTTTAGAAAAATTTTCCGAAATTTTTCGTCCCTTAACACACGTTTTTTCAGTTACTGGGGTTATGAATGACCCCGCGCGTCCTTCCGTTTGTTCCACAGATCAGTTATTCCATGACATTTACAATAATTTGATGGTTTTTCTAAACTATTAAGCCCATCTACCGATAGCATTCAGTCTGATGAACCTGTATCACCCGTTTCAACAGGAAATTTTCGAAGCCGTAGTAAAATCTAAAGATTCAACGTACGCTTCTGTGGCTCAATCTACCTCTGCTTTACCCGAAGGTCAATCTAAAGTCATTAGTCATGTAGTCAAGGAGAAAAAGACAAATTCGAAAGTTGTATTAAATGGCGCTGGTAAAAATTCTAACCTAGAAATTGTTGGTAAAATGCCTAAGAGAAAGGCAATTTTTCTATCTAGATTGGGTCCTAGCACTACTGTAAACGATATTACCAACTATTTGAGTTCGCTGTAATTTCAATATCTGCAATGCAACAGACTTAAAACCAAATTTCAATCCTATGCGTCTTTCCACATAGAGGTGTATGAATGTGACCTCCAGCTATTATTAGATGCATCACTTTGGCCTGAGAGTTGCCTTATCACTGAGTTTTATGGCAAACATAGAAAAGACCAGATTTCTCAAGCAGTTACTTCTGAATCACCCGTCAATCTTCCCGAATCGAATTCATCAACGCCCACAGTCTCGAAATAACTCTCTTTGTTTTATCAAAACGTACGTGGTCTTCGCACCAAAACTTCTGATTTTTACAGTTCTGCGGCTTCTGACGATCAAGATGTTATTTTAATTACCGAGACCTGGCTTTGTGAAGATATTGACTCTTTAGAACTTTTCGACGATAGATACCTGGTATTCCGAAGGGACCGTGGTTCTTCTTTAGATTCATGCAGACGTGGTGAAGGTGTTCTTATAGCTGTTAAAAAGTGTTTTAATCCTTGTATTTTGGACCTTCCTGGATCGGACCTCGAGGCAGTCTGGTTATCAATCAAATTAAATCACAGGCAAAAAATGCTTGTTTGTGTTGTTTATTTTCCGCCCTCCTCTCGTGCCGACACGTATGTTGAATTTTTTGATTGTTTTGAAAATTTTGGTTGTTTTGATAACATTTTAATCTATGGTGATTTTAATTTACCTATATATGACGATTTTGGTAAAAACAAGAACCCACTTGTAAACGAATTATCCAACTTTGTGAATCTTTACAATTTAGATCAATTTAACAATAATTTTAATTGCAATAATAAATTTCTTGATTTGATTTTAACTGATATTGATTTTAGTCATATTTCTGTCTGGCACAGTGATAAACCTTTGGTTCCCGAGGACAAGCATCATCCTGCTCTATCAATTTCCATTTGTTTTGTTGCTGACCACCCCAATAGGAAGAATATGAATATATCTAGATATGATTTTAGAAGTGCTGACTTTTTGGCTATGTGGTGTTTTTTCCGTGAGATTGACTGGAGTTTTCTACTTAATTTTAATGACATTGACAAAGCAGTTTTTAGCTTTTATAACTGTTTAAATGATGTTTTTAGTCGTACTGTTCCTTTAAGACAAACTGTTACTAGGAGATTTCCCTTCTGGTACACAATTGAAACCAGAAGATTGTTAAACAGGAAAGCCAGGGTCCGAAGGTTGGCTTTAAAATGTGTAAATCCTGATTCAGTCGATGAATTTAGAGCTCTACGCTCAGCTGTTAAGTATAGTATCCAAAAAGATTATAACACATATCTGCGGCTCACGGAAAATAATCTAATTTCGAATCATAAAAAATTTTGGTCTTATTTTAATAATACAAAGCACAATTCACCTAACAGTTTATACTATAATAACGTGTGTTATGAGAATGATGGTGATATTGCAAATGCTTTTGCTGACTATTTTAAATCTGTATTCAAACCTAGCACAAACTATGATATAAAGAATGAGTTCAAGATCAACTGTGTCGGTGATTTGGTTAAAATCGACAGCGTTACTTATGATGATGTGGTTTTGGCAATTAGGGAATTAAAATCTTCTCTAACTGTTGGTGTGGATAACATTCCTTCTTTTATTATGAAGGGTTGTGCAGAGTTTTTCATTTATCCCCTTCTTATTTTGTTTAACCTATCGTTGAGATCAAACGTATTTCCTTATGTCTGGAAGCAAACAAGAATTATTCCTGTTTTCAAAAAAGGAGATGCACAAGATTGTAAAAATTATCGACCCATTGCTATTTTTGAAAGTATAATACATAAAAGACTTTTCCACCAAGTTAAGAACTTAATTTCTCCTTCTTAACACGGTTTTATTCCTAAACGTTCAACTGCCACTAATTTATTTTGCTTGACAAATAAGATTATTTCTTCATTTCAAATTGGCTCACAACTTGATGTTATTTACACCGACTTTTCGAAGGCCTTTGACTCTATCGATTTTGGCATTCTTTTAAATAAGTTGCATGGTCTTGGTTTCCATGTTAACCTGACGGATTGGCTTCATTCTTATTTATGTAGTAGGTCACTCTATGTTTATTTTAATAATGCTTTTTCGCGTGAGTTCTCGGGTACTTCCGGTGTCCCACAGGGTTCTAATCTTTGACCTCTGCTTTTTATTTTATTTATTAATGACCTTACTGGTGTTTTTAAGTACTCTGAGTGTCTTTTATTTGCTGACGACTTGAAGTTGTTTAGTTCAATGAATTCCAATCTAGATGCTGTCCTTCTGCAGAGTGACCTTGATTGTCTTTTTAACTGGTGCACAGTCAACAAGTTACATCTGAACATTGAAAAATGTAGTATTCTTAGTTATATTAGAAAATCTCAGCCCTTGAATCATGTTTATAAAATTAATGATCTTGTTTTATCACGCTCTGATTCAGTCACGGATCTAGGTATCATCTTTGACACTAAACTTGATTTTTCCCAACACATTAATTCCATGGTCTCTAAGGCATATCGTAGACTTGGAATTCTTAAACGCAAAACTAAGGAATTTTCGAGTGAAATTGCCCTGACGGTTTTATACTACGCTCATGTACTATCCAGTCTGGAATATTGTAGTATTATTTGGGATCCCATTTACCGTAAAAAAAATTGAAATTATTGAACGAATTCAAAACAACTTCTTGCGATATTTGCTTTACAAGAAAAATGGAATTTACTTACAAGATGCATCTTCTTCCTATCTACGTGATATGTTTAATATACCTAGTTTGTGTTCCAGACGAGATGTTTCTTGTGTTCTTTTCTTCTACAAGGTAATAAATGGTTCGATCGATTGTACTGATATACTGAGCGCTATAAATTCTCTGTGCCTGCCAGATCTTTGAGGAACCAGGGTTCGTTTCCTAATGTGTATTCTAGATTTAAGTATATTGACAGGTTCTCGTTGTATAAATTTTATAAGACTTTTAACAAGATCTCTGGTGAACTGGACATTTATCATATGTCTCCTACTGTTTTTAAATCGGATTGTTTTCAACTTTTATATACATGACCTGATTTCTTTTTCATTTCTTACACTTGACTATACATATTAAGATTTTTATACGTTGATCTAGTGTTTGTGTGTGTTTGAATTTTTGACCCTTGCTTTTTTAATGTTTTTTTTATTTGGTGTTCTACATTTTTTAAAAGAATATTGCGTGATTTTTTTTCCATAATTATATTTTGACGGTGTGCGGCATGGACTTTTGGGGCCTCGGTGTGTTTTTAGTGCTTTTGTAATTGCATGTTTTCATTTTAAAACATTTATGTGTTTACATTTTTATAATTGTTGAGGTTTTGAGCTTGGAACTGTTGTATTCTCTGCAGTTACTTTTTTTGTGTGTGTTTTTTAATTCACTTTGTGACTTGTGATTTTGTATGCTTTTATCATGCACACTGTAAATGGAGTCATCTCTGTAGTGTGCTTTCTTTGAATAAATAAAATAAAATAAAATAAATTCCACGCGGCTGATAACGTCAGTACGTTACTATCCTTTCCGAATCGAAGTATTTACTTACTTCTCACAATGCCGACTTCATATGAAACCACGTTCTTAAAACGGACTAAAAAGTATAAAATAATTTCTTCTAGCCCCATACAGATTTAAAACGAAAAACGTGGGGCGTATGTAATAGATAATTGTTGCGTAAATAGTTTATTTAGGTCACTAACAATTTCATTGCAATGGAAATTATTTGAACTGTTGTGTGAGTTTTCTCAACGACAGCTACTCCCTACACTCCTTACTATTAAATATTGCATGCGCCCCACGTTTTTCGTTTTAAATCTGTATGGGGCTAGAAGAAAATATTTTATACTTTTTAGTCCATTTTAGAAACGTGGTATATTAAAATTTTTATTTTATTTAAATAATTATTTTCTGCTTTTTAGTCTTGTGTGTGTGAAATTTTGCAATCGATTTTTACCATCTTGATGTGATTATGACAGAGACGTGTGGCAAATTTCAGGTTTATTTCAGTTTCTCTTCACCTGATCATAAATAGAAAATTGTTATTTTCCTGAAAAATCAAGTTACGTGACGCAGAGGCCTTCGTGAAAACAACTAGCAACCGCGCAGCATTTTACTTTTTTTTCCCCTCTGGAATTTCAAGGCAAACAAATTACTGTCACTCTGGTATAGCAAACCCTCCCCTCCGAACATCAATCCACTCTTCGATTTTTCCCCTACTATTCGCTGCAGAATTTCTTGGAATCAACCTCTACAAACTCAAAATTCCCCCTCCTCGCTGTTCACGAGTGATGCCTTGACAGCGCCATCTATCGAAGCTCTGGGTCGGTAAAACACGAAATATGAAATAAAAAATTAACAGACAAACAGACAGACAAGAAAGCGAATTAATATTGCATTGTCATCTAGTTCTGAGCTATGTTTAAAGTTTCAAGTCTCTACCTCATCGGGAAGTTAGTTTAAAATCGATTGCAAAATTTGTACCGAATAGACAGACAGACAGATAGATAGACAGACAGACAAGAAAGCGAGTTAATAAAGACTTGGTAAAAAGAAATAGAGTTCTTAAGTAAACTTATAAACTTATTGCTGAAATTGAAATAGATGAAGATTCAGATTTTGACAATGAAGGCAATGGACCTGAGAATATTTTGTAAGAGGATTTTTCAGGTCATCAAGGTTTCAGCGAACATAATACGGAATAGAAAGAGGACGCAGATTCCAGAAATGAACAAGTGAATAAGTCGGAAATGTTTTCATCAAAAGATGGCGTAATTTGGAGGAATTAAGAATTTTGGCAGAATATTCGTTCTCGTTGTCATAATATTGTATCGCTCTTACCTGGAACAAAAGGTTCAGCGAAAAATGTGACAAGCCCTGTGAAGAGTTGGGAGATATTTATCCACGATAACTTCGTACAGTTAGAGCATTTGTTAGTACATAGTTATTTACAGAGTGCACGAATATATTTATCGAGAAATCCGCAATAAACTTTTCACGTGAAAGAGATGCGCGAAAAATGGACCTCCAGAAATTCGTGCTTTAGTAGTAGATAATAATGGAGTAGATTTGATCTGTGTTAAGCACTGCATTCTTAATGTCTAAAAGTCAAAAGCGTTATTTTCCAACTAAAAATAAATATAATGATTTTAACGGCGCAGGGTTGAATTTCAGTTTGGGGTGATTGTATGACCACCGCTCGTCTTAGCGTTCTCTAAGGAGGCGTGCGTTCTCTCATGTAATGCTTTATAAATCCCTAAACATATCGGCAACAAGTAGCTTTCGTAGGCCTTTAGCTACACAATCTATTCACCACATCTAATTTTTCATTCAACTATAGATAGCATCTCATTATAAGTTCATACAACCAAGGTCTTTTCACATAAAGAATGTTTAGCAAGAGTCGTAGTAGTCCTGATTCCTAATGACGAGAATCAACAGATGGTTACGATGATGTTTTGAACTAAATCTCACAATAAATTTAAATATTTAATTGAGATGACAACAGTCATTTAGTGTGCGGTAATAATGGAAAGGTGTTTCAGAGCCATTTTTGAGAATATGGATTATCTGTGTGACCTGGTTAAATATAATTTATTTTTTGCCAAAAAAAATTAATAGTTTAAGATGAAATGGACTTTGTAAAGAATGGAGTATGTTAGGATATATTTTAGAAACTCTTGCTATGCACCCTTTTTTTATAAGAAAAAATATTCCAAATAATTTGTATATGGAAAACAGTTTTTTTGTGAATGTCTCATAATTTTTTAAATCCAAGATCAGAAATATAGAATCTAAGACTTAGAATGCTTATTTACCTGTAGATTTTTAAATCATTCATGAATTTTGAAAGAAATAAAATACAACAAAATAATTTTAGAAAGTGTAATGATGATAATGAATAACGTTTGGTTGTATAATAATTTCAGAAAATTATTCTTGATCGCATGTTATAAGACGCATTCATGTATGGTTAGAAAGGAGACCATCGGAGAAAAACGCTTTGGATTTTATTTTTCAAATTTTAGGTCAGTTTTTATATGTTGTCTTTAAATCATATTTGATAGGGTCACGTGAAATTTAGATTTTAGTGACGAACACGTCACGCAGCTGTGAATCATTTATTCTGTAACAATGCAAGAACTTCCAGTTATCTTGTAGATTAGTTTAAAACAAAATGTTAATTAAATAAAAGGTAGTTTATTTAACATTTAATTATTTCTACAACGATTAGATTACAACATGTTTTAATCTCTGACGTAATCTCTTGTCGTTGTCTAGTATTATTTTGTACCTTTCCACATTTTTAATTACTTTTTTTAAACATTTTTATCTATTTTAATCTCTGAGTATTTCTAAGGTCCTACTTCTGGAGATTTAAAGTCTTCATTCTGAAAATGCTCTCGTTTTGTAAATTATTTAGCCAGTAGGCATTTTATTTAATTTCAATATCACAGTTATATAACAACAATGCACAAGACAAGGAGAATGGTGAATGTGCCAAGTAAAATTTATGTTAACAAAAGAAATTCCAATGGGAAAATTTCATCTCATTAATTCCTTTTAAAATTACACATTTCACGAACAAACCAATACCTATATTAAAGAATATAATAGAGAATAATACTTTTATTGGTTTTTTTTCTTGAGTTAATGTAAAATCAATCGATAATAGAAATAAAAAATGATTCGTTTTAACTGGAGCACATTTAACCAATAACTATTACGTAACAGTGCTCCTTAAAATCTGCTAAGCTGTGATAAGTGTGTGGTCTTGTGGCAATTGATAATGTTAATGGAATCAACAATTTCATAATCACTCACACGATACGCTTCAAATGCGAAGCAGCAATTTAATTTTGGAATCTCTTACGAATCTTGTAGGACGAAAACTGGATATAAGAGCACATTCAACGTGTAAAACAAGGCGCTGACTAAATTGAAAATCGTAACTGTATGTACAATTGAAACTTTATGTCGAACGAATTTTCTTCAAATTTGGCATGAATTTGAAGAAATTCGAAGTTTTAATTTGAATTCGAAGGACGAAGTCAGTCATTATAAACGATGCATGAGCAAGGAATTTTAATTTTATAGTCCGTTTCAAGATGGTGGTAGTTTTAATGGTTCCTTTTCATGTAATGTTCCTCTTCCTTCAACGATTCTAACCAAACGGTTGATGCTATAAAGATTTGAGGACTACATACATTCTCGAGAGTAAAATTTCCTACAACTTTGTTCCAGGGCATTTTTCACGTAACTGTAATGATTTACCTGCAAGGAAAGTGCACACGTTAGAGGTAATGTCATAGAAGTGCGTGACCTGAACGAGAGTGTGAGGAGGAGCAATCCTTCTCCCAACACCCGCTAGGGTGAGCAATAGAAGTGCGTTACTGACCTGAACGAGAGTGTTAGGAGGAGAAATCCTTCTCCCAACACCCGCTAGGGTGAGCAATTACAACATTGACTAAACTTTTAAGGATTGCTGTAAAGAGCAGATTCTAGATTTTTTGAGCAAAGTCTACTGTTCACAGAACTACTAGTTTTAAAGTTCTCCAAAATGTACCCTATTTTAAACGGGTAAAGTTTCGCCAAGCCGTCTGCCAACTCTTCTTACCACCAAAAATGGTTGCTGCAGCCTAATGATAGAATTTCGGCTGCGGAGATAGGTGGGTTGACTCTTGATTTTACCATATATTGGCGGGATCATCGACCTGATGTACTTTACACCAGCTGCCACGTGTCAAATATACTCAAGTTAGTGAGGCATGGCAGTTTTCAAAATGGTGTATCGGCTGAATTCAAACGAAACCAGAAAAGATGATAAAAACCCAGATTTTTATCTACCTATAAACAAGTCAAATTATTTTTATATATGAGGAATTCAAAACATCGAGAAAGTGAAATTTACAAACGCCTCCTCAACAATTGTTTGATTCTGAATAGAAACCGAAATGTCGTTGCGTACCTTAGCCAATATGCTATCACAATTCGAACATAGCTCATATATAATATATGAAAATCTGTATAATGCACACTCGTGAAAAACTACGGTAAATAAGTATCGCATATATACACAGGATGATTTGCTAACACGTGTTCGAACTTATGGGAGGTGTAAGGACGGTAGAAAAATGAAGAATCGGAATCAGACAGCATAAAAGGGTTGGTTTAGTTTAGTTATATTAACGTTCATTTCAAAGCAACGCGAGGGCTATTTTGGGACGGACCTTGTAATTTGAACCGCGGTCAGATGACGAGGACCACACCTGACCTGGCACCCCCTTCTTCAAACTTCAGTGGAATCGAGTTTCGAACCTGGAATACTCAAAGTCCCGAGGCAGACACCT
>BGPR01003877.1:30681-44575 GCA_013235015.1 Araneus ventricosus
GTATTTACCAACTATTATTTGAGTTGTTCGGAAGCCAATGCGATTAAGTCCAGTAAAGAATTAAGAAAATTAATGTTTTTTAATGCAATATTTGTTGAAAATTTTTATTTAGTAATTTGGTCAGCAAATGTACATAAAGTATTGTAATAAAGCAACTATTGATTCCATTAAAATTTACGAAAATCAGAAAATATCAAAAAATGGACTTAACCGTAATGGTTCCTGAGCGACTCAGTTATGTTGCTGAAGTTCTAAAATGTTTGCTTCCAGTCGTATAGTTGAATTAATATTTTTTACGAGGTAAAGATTTTGTATCAGTAGAATGTTTCCCCCCATATATGAGCTGGTACAGTCGCCAACTACGAAGTCATCAGAATTGCACTACCCATGTGATATTAATCTAACGCTTCCAAAATCATCGGGGAGACAATTTTACTCCTTTATCCTAGCGTTTAACCAAATGTATGATGGCTGTACTAATGTGTGGATATTCTTGAAAGCCTCTAAAAAAATTTATCTCCCAAAGACTTGAAAAGGACGGTAATCATCTTAAATTTTGTCTGTCAGTGTCACAATTTCAGAATTAAATTTCGGAATTTTTGTCTTATCGTAATCAGAAAGTTAATTAGATATCCAGTAAATTACCGTTTAGGAAAGTGAATAATTACAGCAAATAGATGTTTTGAATGAATAGATGAACATTGCAACTTTTTCTGAAGACTTATATTGGTATTTTATTTACACGATGCTAGCTTAATTTTTTATAATAGAGTCATTACACTTTAAAGCATGATTGTCTTCTATCTGATCATACCACATGACAAGTGTCATATGATTCGCAATAAACAAGTTAACGCATTTGCGCTTAGAAACATAAATTACACATTTTGTGTGGCAAACACTTAAGAAATCCTCCATCACGATTTACTAATTTATCACATGGAAAAATTAAGGATGTCTTAATAGATATTTTGGGAATCCCGTGCAATTATCTTTTAAATCTAATCCGTGCGAAGAATTTTTATTACACATATTATTTTTATTCACTTGCATCGATGGCGTGGTTTATAGGCATCGAAATCAGAAATAAAGATAGGAGTAAAAATTATGCTGGCATGACACATGTCCAGTGCCTGCCGTAACTTTAATTCGCACACGATTTTTCAATTTACAGGAAATACAGAAAACCAGCGGAAGTGGTCTGCCCTAAACTTTCTCGTATACTTCTCCAAAAAGCTACTGATTCCCCTCCTACCGCGTGGATAAAAAAATCGAAGCTACTGCAACCCAGAATCCAATAACTATCAGAAGTTTTTTCATTGTAGATTATTGTGATTGTAAAATATTTAGGTAAATAATCAAATTCAAAGAGATGCGTACAGATTTCCATTCTCGCCGGCTCAAGGACAAAGCGACGTAATCCTTCCGCGTGCACAGAGATTGCTACCAGTACGCATGCGCATGGAGAATCGGATTTAATAAATGAATATGCAATTTGAACGCCTTCTTTTCTAACCGATTGAAACAAAATTTGGGCACAGATCTATAACTAATGTTAGCAACCGTCATACAAATTTTTATTTATCTAAGCAAAAGGGTTTAGGAGATATAATTTTTACAAGCATGCGATTATACAGTCCGACAGACCATCAACCCTTCGACGGATTTCGTCCAAACTTTGATACGGACCTACATTCCTGATGATAAAACTGTGTGCGAAATTTTATCCATCTAGCAATTCAAGTTTTAGAGTTATAGTGTTCGCATGACCTCGAACAGACAGATAGACAGACTTCTCTTAGACAGATTTTGTCTAGAGACATTTGAGAGAAACCTACAAATTATGTGTGAAGATCACATATCAAATTTCATCCCCGTAGCTCTAATAGTTTTTGAGTTCTCGTGTTCACAGACAGACAGTCATAATTCCTAAGTTGTGTTTTTCGGACTCAGAGAGGTCTAAAACGTGGAGATTCGTGAAAATCTCGAGTTCGAAATTTTCAACGATTACAACATTTTCTCTTTGTATACTTCGTATACGAGAAAGTAAAAAGGCTGATTATACCAAATTTTTGAGTTATTTAATCTAACAACTGATCCATAAATTAAACTTTTACTATGTTTAAAATGCAGATTATGTTCTTCAAGTGTTAATCAGACAATGGAGAATGGAAACCTTGGTTATCAAAGCTGTCACCTCCAAGTTACCCAGCGCCACCAAAGTTGACATCGCTACCCAAGTAGCACAACATGTTGTCCGATATTGTACAATATTGTTCGATATTATATAATATTATATGATATTGTATAATATTATACAATATTGTGAATATTGTTCCATATTACATAATATTATATGATATTGTACAATATTATACAATATTGTGAATATTGTTCGATATTATATAATATTATATGATATTGTACAATATTATACAATATTGTTCAATATCGTACAATATTGTACAATATCCCTGTGCTACTAGGGTATACGGCCAACAGAGAATGTTGACCAACTATTCACTGTTATCCAAAGAGGATTATTCACTTTCTGCAATGGGATTGCAGCATATTTCCCCGTGATAGCTGCTGGCAACTGAATTGTCTGAAATAGCAAACTGTAAGATCCGGAATAGCAGTGGTGAATAACAAAGAAGATGGAATGGGGTCACATGTCGTACATCGAAGCAGAGAGAGTGGACTGTGTTTCTCGGTAATTTATGCAACAGATTTACCAGCGATGTCCGCCAGGAAATTATTCGGTTGCTCAGTTCCTCTTCGAAACTATTCGAATTTGTCTCAATTAACTTAGGGCAAATTGACATTCAGAATACATTTAAATAAATTAAACAAAATCTGTTTTTAAAAATGCATTTCTATTAATATGCTCAAAGTTGAAATGTTTTTATTTGAATTATTTTCTCCTTTTTTTAGTTTTAATTTATTAATCATTATTAAAGATATTAGAGAATATCAAAATTATAATTTTCCCAAGTCCACTTACAAATAGTACTAGTAATACGGAATGAAAATTTAAGTAAATTAATCGCTTAACTGTCAATTAAGTTCAGAAAATACTGAAATACTGCGTTGTCGTCGATAATGCACGAGCGTTCAAACATTCGGAATTTTATCATATTAGGAAGTGAATGGGAAATCGATTACAAAATGCAATCCATCTTTGTACATAAGAATCTCTCCTGGCGACTAAAGAAGACCTAATTAAAAGTCAAAATACAACACCGTCACATACTCCTGCCTAGAAATAGATACTTCCAAAGATTCACCTCCTAGAACCAGAAGTCCGAAGAATTCCCAGTTGAGCAGCAGAGCACACTAGCTTAAAAACATCAAACAGCCACCACCAATTCTTCCGTAATTCATTCGAAAAATTCACTCTTCACATCACCGCCAACCCTTGAGTAACAATTCCAGCGATCCCTCAGTATAAATATCAAGAGAGAACAAAAACCAGTCCCACGATTTCTAGGATGGTTGCGACAATTTTCGCCATATAACCGGTTGTGTTACATTATTCAATTCTTCTTTTTCGTCGCATCGAACAACACTAACAGCCCCGAATCATGGAGCTCCAACTGCATGAAAAAATGTAACTAAATGAAACATTCAACCCTTTCACTGCACTCAAATTTGATAACTCCCCTTGTAAATTTCTATTATAATACTCGGATTGTAATCCTCTATGTGTTTTTTATTCTTCTTAGTTCATGTATAATTATGTTCCCTTTCAAGTGTATTTATATCCTAATGTTGTATTTTTTTTTTTTTTTTGCCTTTGCTTTTCAATAAAGTTTCACACATACTCATCCAACCGACAGGGAGCCGTTCAGGCGCCGAGTTCGTTGGTATGCTGTGGTGTTATGTACATAAGAATCTAATTAAATTAACTCGACAGCACACGCATGAGGTCTTTTTGACCCCACCCTTTCTCTATTGTTAAGAAATTCTGGGAATTTCTAAACACTTGCCCTGTTACTTCATGTATCTTCATGGGGGAGCTAGAAGAAGAAGATAAAAGCAGAAGTAACCTATGAAACGGGGTTTCTCCCTTTTCACTAGGAGCCTTGCGGTCGAATTGACCCATGCGTGTGCCAGCGTTTAAGATTCATTTGACGTTATGGCTGTGGTAGCGTACGAACGTGCGAGGCGGAGAAAAAAAGAATACAGGAAAGGTATGTGAAAAAGGAGATAAGTTCAACTTTCATTTTCCGTATTAAAAATCGCATTTGTATCTTAAATACAAGTTTTATTAGCATGAAAAAATGTTTTTATACTTTAACCATATTTTATTTTTTTACAAATAGCCAATCAAATATAGAGTAAGTGTCTCACACTTTGGGATCAAAATGAGCCCACGAGTGGTCTAATGTCCCAAAAATGGGTGCGTGTCCTGAAGTGTTAAATAAAAGGCAAAGAAATGAAAATACAAATGAGATTTGAGATTTCTGATGCTAATTCAGAAATTGTCATCTCTTTTCAGTTTCCTTCTCTACACAATGAAGCTTGTGTATATGTATGAGAAAAGTCATGAGAGAACACTCCCGCTAGTTTTCACTTAAATTATCTTGAGTTTGGCATGGCTTATATACCTTCAGAGGCCAACACTCATTAGCTAAAATATTATGCCCAATTTCTCTGAATTTAATTTCGAACAGTGGTTTACTATAAAACTCCATCATCAATTCCATTTCATTTCAAAAAATAATTCTTATCAAACTTTAAAATATTTAATTTGGGAGGAGGTTATGTTACTTTAATTTGGATCCCTTATAATTTAAAAAAAATAATGATTGATTTCGAATTCCAAGACGAAAATTATTTATTCAAATTGTAAAATACAAAATTCCAATATTTTGTTGAAAAGAATATAAATTATTACAAATACAGTGATTTTGCAAAAAAAATTATAATCAGTTTTAATACATTCATGGGTAAAAATAAATTTGATAAGTAAACATTTATAAGAACTAGAAAATCACCCATCATGGTATGGTGGTTGCAAATTGCCTTTTCATTAGAGAGATTTCCAGTTAAATTTGAGGTCTTTAAATAGATATATATGCGAGAGAAATGTTAAACATCGATTGAAAACAAATAAAATAAACATATGTTTTATGACAAGAAATATATCTTTTATTTACATATTATTTACACTTCTTACACAGCACTTCTCTGTTTGTCAAAAGCTACAAAAATATTATCAAATTATATCATCACTATTGCAATAAATAATCAGATGCATGGTTGCGTCCAAACTATGTCACGCGCATAATGTACCACTGACGAAATTTACTACTTTCTCTTGAAATGTAAAATTAATTTGAAATATATAATAGATATAATATCAAATTTCTCGGGAACTATTTATCATAGAGAGATAAATTTTATATCAATCGATAACAAATTTTATTTCATTATTTTAGAGCTATTAAATTTGAAATTCGAATGATTACAACGACTTTTTTAAATTTAAAATTACTGAAATTTAGGTTCTCTAACAATGCTGTTTAACATCTCGTAGTGCTGTGGCGCGAATTTTATTGTTGGCGACGCCAGAGCGTTACCGGATCAATGAGGGACAGATCTGGGCTATTATATTAGTAATTCCATTTATTGACCAAGAGTATTGTTATTGTTATTCCAATGTTATAAAACAATATGGAAATTATTTCCGCGCATCTTATATTTATTTGCGCGTCTTTCAGCAGCATAACTCGACGAAATATAACATAATAATATTGATTTTATTCTTTTATTTTCTTTAATAACAAAGAAAAATATAAAAATTAATTGAATGAGGAAGAAAAATAAAATCTGGTTAGACAGAAAGTAAAGTGGCAAAGCCTATTTCCCTTATTCAGTAGCAGAACTCGACGAAATATAACATAATAATTTTGATTTTATTTTTTTATTTTCTTTAATAACAAAGAAAAATATAAAAATTAATTGAATGAGGAAGAAAAATAAAATCTGGTTAGACAGAAAGTAAAGTGGCAAAGCATATTTCTCTTATTCAGCAGCAGAACTCGACGAAATATAACATAATAATTTTGATTTTATTCTTTTATTTTCTTTAATAACAAAGAAAAACAAAAACCAGCGGGAGTGGTCTTCCCTAAACTTTCTCGTATACTAAGTGGAGATTCGTCAAAATCTCGAGTTCGAATTTTTTTTGACGATAACAATACTTTCTGTCTGTATACTTTGTATACGAGAAAGTGAAGCAAACAAACAAACCTGAAATCAAATATCTGTTGCCACGTTTCAAAAAAATATTACTTTGAAGCAGTGCGATAAAATAGGCAATGCAATGAATACTGAAGCGAAAATTCTGCTTTGGAATTGAATTCCCAAGAAAGCAATTTATACTACCACAACCGTAACAATTGCAAAAGCGCGTAAATAAAAGATTTGCTGAAAAAATGAGGTCGGTTTGAATTTTATTTACAACAATAAAAAAAGTGTTACAATTTATGTTTGAAACATTATTTATTGTTGTAAATAAAATTTACAACAATAACAGATTGCTACCAGTACTTAGCGCATAAGAATCGGATTAAAAGAAATTGAATATGCAATTTGAACGCCCCTTTTCGAGAGATTTGACCCAAAATTTTATACGGACCTACATTTATGACGATAAAACTGTGTACCAAATTTTATCCATATAGCTATTCAGGGTTTTGAGTTATAGCGTTCACATGACCGTGGACATACAGATAGACAGACTTCCCGTTCACGGATTTTGTCCAAAATTTGATAAAACCTACAAATTATGTATAAAGACCACGTACCAAATTTCATCCCCGTAGCTCTAATAGTTTTCGAGTTATCGTGTTCACAGACTGGCAGAGACAGACAGACAGACATGATTCCAAAATTGTGTTTTTCGGACTCAGGTAGGTCTAAAACGTGGAGATTTGTTCCACTCTCGAGTTCGAATTTTTTGACGATTACAATACTTTCTCTTTGTATACTTCGTATACGAGAAAGTAAAAAATTGGAATGAGGAAGAATTTCGTAAATCTTTAATCAAATCTGGTTAGACAGAAAGCAAAGTGACAAAGTATATTCTCTTATTCGACGCAGTTTTTTTTTTTAGTGTCAAATTCGTACATCAAAAAATTAAGCTTAACTCAGCGTAATGTAAAAAGGATTAAAGAGTGAATAATGTGATTAATAAAAAAAGACGTGACACTTTCATGTCGTCAGACAGATTGCGCGTGAAAAAGACTTGAAGGCCAAATTCCCCTTACACGGTAGCATTGGCTTAGAACATTCTAATAAAAGAAGCTGCACAATAAGAAAATTAGCCGCTTTTGCAGGGTTTTTTTCTGTTTTCAATGTTTCTGGAAATCCAACGAATAAGTACTTTTTTGCCTCAAAAGTTTCTCACGAAATAAAAAAAGAAAAGAAAAGCTTTTCGTTAAATTTTTTTCCCAGATTTTAGTTTACTTATTTACAGAAGTGGCAAGGTATTTTTAACCCATTTCATTCATCAATACCACATTGAACTTTCTTCTTCGTAATTTTAATAATAGATAATCGTTTTTTGGCGATATTTGAGTGAGGAAGGACTTAAAGTCATTTTTCATAAGGCATACTGAGTAATATATTTTTTACATTAATTTTCATATTATAATTTGAGCATTTCATGCAAGTTTTATCATCGTAGTTATCGCTTGAGGCTTCAAACTTTCCTTGAATTCCTTTCTTTTAAATTCGGTGTGAAGTAAACAGAATATTTCATATTGCATTATTAATAATATATAATAGTTTTTTTGGCGATATTTGAATGTGGAAGATGAATATAAAGTCATTTTTCATAATGCATACTGCGTAATATGTTTTTACATTAATTTTCATATTATAATTTGAGCATTTCATGCAAGTTTTATCATTTTAGTTATCGACTAAGGTTTAAAACTTTTCTTGAACTCCTTTCTTTTGAATTTGGTATGAAGTAAATATAGTATCCCATATTGCATTACTTGCTAATAAATAGAGACCAATTTGTTGGTATTTCATGGCAGGAATTCACGTACAGCTGGAAGACTATTGCTGGCAATTTTTTAAATGTTTTCTTCAACATATTTCAGCTTAAGATATTTCACGTACAGGTGGAAGACTACTGTTGGCGATGCTTTAAATGTTTTCTTCAACATATTTCAGCTTACGATATTGTGGCTGTAAAACGGCCACCATAATTTTTTTTTTCATTTTAGCTCAAGTTACTAGTTTAAAGCTGTCAGTTATGGATGGAAACTGTTTCTAAATATACCGGATTAATAGTATGATTTTAAATGTTGTGCTTAAGCCTCCTGGCGTATATTCAGTTTATTTATATTATGATAATATTTGTGATATACACGGTGTTCTCAAATTAGTATCGGGGTATACTTGCAACATATCCTCTTATTAAAGAACACAACGATAAATATTATTACATATTCGTACAGAAAAATTTAAAAAATTCTAATAACACAGAAAGTTAAGTAATTTTCACATAGTGCCTTTCATGTAACCCATCGACACTTGGCTGGAAATTGAATTCAGTCTTCATGTGTTTACGTTCTGTGCCAACTTGGGCCACAGTAATCCCTAAAAAGGGAAAATATTAGCATGCACCTTCCCTATGCGATGGTGAATTCAATTCCCTAAACTTTCTCATATACTTCCCCAAAAGGTGTCATTGCCCCTCCCCTCCAGCATGGATAAAAAATTCGAAGCTACTGTAACCCAGAATGCTAACCCAATCCACTAGTTTCCTACAGCGCGCGCTATGATCACGAGTATCGATAAGAGCTCGGCAAGACTAAAAATGACTTTAAGTCATAGTAAGAAAATTTAATATGCAATTTGAACGCCTTTTTTCAACCGATTGAAACAAAAAAAAAATTGGACACAAATCTACAATTAAGATTAGAAGCCCAGAAAGAAAATTTCATTTATCCAAGTCATTGTCTTGAAGAGTTATAGCATTAACAAGCATGCGATTATACAGACCGACAAACAGTTAACCCTTTGATGGATTTGGCCGAAACTTTTATACGGACCTATATTCTTGATGATAAAACTGTGCATTAAATGTTATATATTTAGTAATTCAAGTTTTTCAGTTATAGTGTTCACATGAACGCGGACGGGCAGACAGAGAGGAATTAACTGAACCTTAGACGGAATTTTTCCACAATTTGAAAGAAACCTACAAATTATGTGTCAAGATCACATACCAAATTTCATCCTCGTAGCTCTAATAGTTTTCGAGTTATCGTGTTCACAGACAGACAGACATAATTCTAAACTTGTGTTTTTCGGACTTAGGGAGGTCTAAAACGTGGAGATTCGTCAAAAAATCGAGTTTGAAAAAGTGCATTTGAGATTGAATCATACGAAAATAACACAATAACAACTAAGAAATGCATAAAAATTTAGAGTCGTTTCGTTAGAAAATCAACAAATAAAACCAGCGGGACTGGTCTCCCCTAAACTTTCTCGTATACTCCTAACACATGTGAAGAAAAAATAAGTTAAAAGAGGAGAGAGAGAGAGAGGCAGTAAAACGAACAAGCGTCCCTAATGCAGTGGAGAAAAGAAGCTTGGGAATCGGAAGCTTGGAGGCGAAAGGCGAGGGTAGAAGCGAAAAGGATTAGCGCAAGTGAATCCCGCAATTACGCAATAATGGCCTCACGTCTTTGTGTGATGAGAAAAGACAAATAGGCGATTTGAACAACTTTTTTTCGACAAATTGAAACGAAAATTGGGCAAGAATCTATAATTAATGTCAGCAGGCCTCATTCCAATTTTCATTTATTTAAGACGTAGTGTTTACGAGTTATAATATTTCGAAGTATGTGATTATACAGACCGACAGACAGTCCACCCTTTGACGGATTTGGTCTAAAATTTGATACGGACCTAAATTCCAGATGATAAAACTGAGTATTAAATTTTATCTATCTAGCTATTCAAGTTTTTGAGTTATAGTGTGCACATGAACACGGGCGGGCAGACAGACAGACTTCCCTTTGACGGAATGTTTTTAAAATTTGAAAGAAACCTACAAATTATGTGTCAAGATCACATACCAAATTTAATCCTTGTAACTTTAATAGTTTTTGAGTTATCGTGTTCATAGACACACAGACAGACCTAATTCCAAAATTGAGTTTTTAGGACTCAGGGAGGTCTAAAACGTGGCGATTCGTCAAAATCTCGAGTTCGAATTTTTGACCAATTACAATACTTTCTCTTTGTATATTTCGTATACAAGAAAGTTGAAACATGAACGGATGAGGTCAATAGAATAGAATCGGTAATCTGCCGATTTAAAATGTCATTATTCTAAATGTTCTATTGTGTGAAATGCGTGTTTGTGAATATGTTTATGCCATGTTAGTGTTCGTCAAATAAATAATTAAGAATTTGAAAAGAACACACATAAATTGGGCCTTAGGCTTAGCGCCACTCGTGCCAAGAAAGTCTGACACAACTTTGAGACTATAGATGTTTTTTATAGCTGCCACTTCTTAGTAATTTTTATTTTCTTCTTTATCCCAAGATATTTCAATACTTAACTGGTCTTGTATAAATATTGCATGCGTTTTAGTAACCTAAATCTAGATATATGAGAATTCATCAGCCAAGTGTTGATGGGTTACACGCGCGAAAATATGCCACATGGAAATTGCTTAACTTAATTCATGTTATTAAAAAAATTGAGTTGTTCATTATGAATATGTAATAATATTTATCTTCAAGTTCTTTAATCAAAAGTTCGGAGGTAAGGAAACTACAACGATAAGTTGGGGACCTCGTGTATTTGTTCGCGTATACATTACTAGTCTCGACATATTTTGTGCATAAATTTATTTCCATGTGTTTTAATCGTAATTCTGCTTCGGTTGATTGGTTTCGTTTAAATTCACCGAAACAGGTGAATATTTCACAGGGCAATGAGAAACAAAATCGTGAATTCAGTAGTTCAGTCTTTCTCAACCTTTCAGTATTTTCGACCCTATTTTCAATCATAATTTTCATCGTCCCTCTCTCATACAACAACAATGTATACAATAATAATGTATTTTTGGTCTTTTGATGCTTAAGCTACGCAAGGACCTTAATTACAAATTACCAATTAAATTTATCGATATTTGGGGAAACATCGATTCGCTGCATTGACAAAAGCAGAATTGCTATCTCTTATTATCTTTTAGTTTCTATTGCTCTGGCTCAAGTCCACCATATCGGACATTCTCGCGGCTTCGAGAGGAGTTACTAATAATTATTAAACTTGTTTTATTTTTAGTATTGATAAGTTAATTTTTAAATACATTGTGCAGCGCTGACACAATTCTGTTTTATGTGTATTTTATTCTTTATTATGTCAGAATGTATTTTGTTTTAATTTCCTTTCAGGAAAATAAATAATCTTTTAATAATATTTTCTATTTTTAGGCTCCCGCTCCCATTCAGTGTTATCACGCCCCCTTGGGGGGCGTCCCACAGGTTGAGAATCGCTGCAATATGTATTAATCTCGAAGCCCTCACTTTTATATATACACTTGTCTACAACAATAAAGTTTCTGGTTAAAAAGCTGATATACAAATGAAAGCGATGGTGAAATGTTTTCAAATCTATATATTAATACATGAAGAGAAAACTTTGTACCAATTTTTAAGCAAATTGCGCTCACGGAGAAGTGTGAGATTTGGCATAGTTAAAGTTCATATGGAGGAGGAGTGCAGAAAGATAAAAGTTATGTAATGCTGATAGAACTTATAGGTAATTTTCACCATTTTGTGGCTGTGTGACGGTTTTTCGGACTTTACTGATCGTTGAACACGTATGGCTATCTCATTGCACTTCATCGATGTTGTCGCAGGCTGCATCCGCTGGTTCCTGATTGTTCCTGGGTGTGGCCTGCCTTGAGGAGCTCATGCGGAGTGGGTGATTTGAAATTGATTTAATCTCCCCGCAGTGAAATCTACCCCGAAAGGATTTTATTTAGATTATTTATATAAGAAACTCTTCGGAGTGAAATGCAAAATGCAGATGATTTAAATCCGTCAATATCAAACACATATTAGTCTGTGGTCAAACAATCGCACAGAGTAGAGATTGTCTCTAAGGAATTTATATATAGTATGTATTATTAATATATTAAATTAAATGAAATAAAACATTCATTGCTTACGTTCATACTGAATGTCAAACACATAAAAGTCTGTGGTCGACGGTAGGAGAACATTTTTTTTTCCGCCCGGTTTTTTTGTTCCAATAAAAAAATAACCTCAATAACGTTCAAGCTTAAAAATTTAATGAATTACGGTCGAATTTTGACCGTTGGGCGAACCTCTAGTCTTTGTAAATTTTCAAGATAATTATCTGGATTGACCTGCATATTCTAATCTAATTTTAATTGACAATATTCAAACTTACATTTAAACAAAAATTCAAATGTGGTTCGAAATATTCGAAATTTAACATTAAACAAAAGACACTGTCAAAGTATTGATTATAAAATTATTCATATCTCCATTTATTCAAAGTTAACATTCTTGTTTGTTTTGTGATTTTCACCTTTTATTTGCACAGTTTCCCATTTTAAAGCTTATTTGTGCTTTAGTTTCTGTACACCCAGAACATTTAACCCGAAGCCTTCAATTTCCCGAGTCATTTGTATGCGCTTTAAGTTCTGGATGTGTTCCAGTGTTTTGTGCCGTGGAATAAATTTGCAGACGTGATGTTTATCGTAATCGGAGCATGCGTTCACTTATTGCCTAATGCCACAAACGGTCACTCTGAACAGAACTTACAAATTGTGGGGGAGATATTTTAAGCCAAAGGGCAATGTTTCTGAATATTAAGCATCGAGCTTTAACTTTTTCCTCATGCCCTTTTTATGTGTATGGACAAGACTAAGAAAGATTTAAACATTTCATTCTATTCTACCTTTATTTATGAAGCTGTAGTAGGTTAAATCTTGCCTGTAATTTCTTTCTGAATTTCTAGTAAATGGGCTTTTAAGCCTTTCTTCAAGAAAATATATTTCTAAAGTTCTTGTGAATAGAATTTTGTATATAAAGTTTGTCTATTTGATGAATACAATTAATTTTTATATTTCTTTTAATTTCCCTAAAACCTATTCAGTGCATCAAATCGAATTCAGCTTTTCTTTCATAAGATATGTTTAAACACGTCAATAATTGATTATGTATTTAAAATCAAGACGACGTTTGGTAGTTCTGTTGTTAGAATGTGTTTCATGTGGAACGCATATTAGTAAAATTACTTCGGATATACATGGCAAAAATATTTAGCACTCCAACAAGTAATTAATATTTGAAATTTAATTTCAATTTCATACCTCCAAATTGATGGGAAAATATTTTAAATCGAAATTGCTCGAACGTCTTTCCGATATAACTGCTTAAAGAAAATGACATTACCTGCACATGAACATTTTCCTGATTAATCATGATAAAATACAGCTCTTATTTTCGGGTTTTCATTTGTTGTGATTGTTTTATGGGCAATTGATAACAGACAGGCATTCGCAATATTTCAATTATATCCAAGGTCATGAAACTGCTGATTGGTCACAGCAAAACTCGGTAGATCATCAATTCTGTACTTTTCCTTATGAACTAAGCAAGATTGTTTGAAAGAATTTTATTACATAATAACTGGCATTCTGTCTTATTTCTGAATGGCCAACTTCAACATCCTTTCTTAAAGATTTGAGTGTGATTGCTTTCAGAGCTGTCTATTCTGAAAGGGATTACTCTCTCTCCACATCATTCTTTTCATCTTGATAGAAACCCTCCAAATCATTCTTTTCATCTTGATAGAAACCCTCCACATCATTCT
>BGPR01003877.1:58889-70726 GCA_013235015.1 Araneus ventricosus
ATTTAGTTCCGTTCCCAAACAGCATTTCAACTTATCAATGCTTTATTATACGCCTAAATTTAAAACGCTATTTGTCTACTTTGTTCCAAAATTTTCATCAAATTCATTGAGGTTCTTATATAAAGAATTTAGTTCCGTTGTCAAACAGCATTTCAACTTATCAATGCTTTATTATACGCCTAAATTTAAAACGCTATTTGTTTATTTTGTTGCTGATAAGTCAATAATGTTGAGTGTATGCTACGAAATATATAACTTTCACATGTAATAAAAAAATGTGTTATAGATTGAATAAGCTATTAACAGTTAACCATTTGCGGCGCAAGGAATTAATTTTTTTTATATATGACGAAAAGAATTGAGGAATGGGTTTGGTTTGTTTTCCACACACAGAATCTACAAAAAAATTCAAATAAAAACTTTCTTCATTCCGAGGGAGGTAGTTCCCCTTTGGGGTCGCCCCCTCATATGAGAACCCCCTTAGATACAGCCACCTTGATACACTCAAAAAAATAGTGTTGATTCTTACAGAAAATCTTAAATTAAAACTTCAAGAATATTGTATGAATATTTCGGAGTTATTTTGCTAAAATTGTAGACGTCCAGAACTGAAAAAATTTCTTATCTCTGAGTTAAGGAATTTTCCCAAATTTATCTCTAATAATTCCTATTCTGAAACGAAATTTCAGGAGGCTGCTATATGCATTCTAAAAGGAGTACTATTAGCCCTATCCTAAACCTATTATTTTCCATTTATAGTTGAATTTAACGGTTGAGAAGCGAGTGAAATTAGGTGTGCCATCAGCTGGCACACTGCGCCGCAAAGGGTTAAAAATCCTGCCGTACTTCCTAATAATTGGAAACATTTTGAAAATCGAAATCGCTTTATCATGTACGCATATTCTATTATTTAAATGCCCGACTGAAACTGAATAATCTAGCAGCATTTTCCTTAATCAAAACTGTACTACGAATGAACACTACATTATATAACAGCTGCCATTTTTGTAAGCTTGCGTTACTAAATTCATTGATGAGCTAAAAGGAATTGTGATTCTCTATCTTACACTTCGCTAGATATCCATACTCCTGACAGCAGAAGGATATAGGCATTTTGTATTGTATTTTTATTGAACAACTGAGCATTATTGTTCAGAATACTTTATTTTATGGAAAAATTAGCATCTATTGTACTCCACTAAAATCATGAACAAATTTTCGACAAAATTCAAATTCAGCAAGGGAGTGCTGATTGCTATCTCTCAATTATATAGTTTTATTAAAAAGAAATATACGAAATATGGCAATGTTCCTCAAGTTTTGTTTATAGTGCAACTTGCGTATTTCTTGTCCTTTCATATTCTTCTCTATTTGTATTTTTTAGGATTTTATTAATACAAGGTCTCCAGTTGAACACTTCTTTGAAGAGTTTTATATGAATTTCAAGAAAGCTAATGTTATTTATTATATTTAAACTGAAATCCTTTATAAAACGCTCCAGATATATCAAACTGAATTTTTTCTCATAATTACACACGGATTTTTCTTAGTTTGTGTTTATGTATGTGAATGAAATTATTTTCAGATAAAAGCGTGTTAGTATGCGTTTACGAAACGTAAATTTATCCATGTTAGAACTCCAATGGCGAGTGGCCTTTGATAAAGTTCGCCGTTTGAGTTCTCTTCCATTTTTTGCATTTTATTTGTTTTATCTTAATGTGTTTTTGTTCTTATTAAAGCATGATTTTTGTTGTTTGATGCTATAGTAATTCGTTAGTTATTTATGGACAATATTGATGATCCAATCACTGCATGCTGCTGCGTTGACGCGCAAAAGGTGTACTGTTATCGCTATTGCTTACTTCTTCTGTTTCTTCTGTATTTTTTGTATTCAAATATCTGTCTTTTGTTTTTTATTCGAAGTTTAAGCATTTTTGCGCCATTCTGTCTAATGCAAAGCTTAATTTTTTTAACTTTTAATTTTTGATATCTTTTGTTAAATTATTTCACTTGTACTTGTTTATTACACTAGAAAATTTTGAAGCAAGGTAATTTTGTTAATTTTATTGTAGTATTGTTTTTTAGGAGTTTACAGAAGGAAATTAACCTCATATATTTATTACTTTCAGGAGAAATTTATTAGCACGAATGCACTCAATGCTTGCATAGGAGTTTCTCAAATAAAGTAACTGAAAAACAGTCCTAAATGTTCTTTTCATTTTCACTAAAATGTTTCAAAAATTTATATTGTTTTATCCGAAAAATACCAAAGATATTATTTCAGCGCAAGTAATGAAATTAATTTTTAGATGCTGACGTGAAACTCAGACAAAAGTTTTTGCGTTGATAAATTTTATTATCCCCAGTTACATATATTTCAGTAAATAATATCACATGATTTTTATTTCCAATTATGATTACTTTTCGTTGTATATTGACCCAGTGGCAGAATACTTTTCCATAGTCTGCAACGGAGGTTGGGTCTCTTAAAAATAGTCTGCAGAATAGTGCGCGACTATAAATATTTTGCTTTCTTTTTTTGAAATATTTATATCAACCTACAACTATTAAAATACGACAAACATAAATTAAAAACCATATAACATCTTTATTATTTGTATAATATAATTGTATAAATTAATAAACAAAAACATATGAAGATCAATCTTTTCTTTGGGCAGATAATTAACAATAATGAAATATCAAGTTGTTTCAGAAGTAATATTAAGCATACTATACAAATACCTATGCAGAAAATTATATTTGGGTACTTTTCCGTTTTAAACACAGCACTTGGTGTCTTTCTGTTTTGGTGAATTTTTCAAAACAATACATCACTAGCTCATATAAATGAAATATTCTTCAATATGTTGGATGTTATTTAAAAGACTAGCTGTGTGGCCCGGCGTTGCACGGGCTGTCTCGAATAATGCGTCATTTCCTGGTGGAGAGAAGAAGTGTGGTCATGCGACGCCTCGGGATCCATACTTTTTCGTATGCCCGCCTCCGTTTTTTTTTTTCAACAAATATTGTCGCTTACTTTCCCCAACAAACGCAAATATTCTTTCAAATCTAGTCTTTTTATTGCTTTATTTTCATATGCCCGCCTCCGGTTTATTTAATCCAGCCTTTTAATTACCTTATAGCTAATAACCCAACGTTTCTCGGGATCCACATTTTTTCATATGCCCGACTTTGTTTTTTTCCCTACAAATATTATCACTAAGCTTCCCCAACAAACGTAAATCTGTTTTGGATCCTCTCTTGTTGGATTAAAACTTTCAATTCTAGCCTTTTTGCTAACTAAAAACAGTATGGTTTGAATGAAAACGCTAGAATTTCTATGTTCATAAATTAAAACAGATTGGCATAACATGTGTTTTGCAAAAGAAAAAATACAACGAAATAAAAAACAGAAACGATAAACGATTTAATAGTATACCAAACTGATAAATTAAACACCAGAAACATATAGTTTCGTCTTGCCCGTATTTGAATAATAATGAAAAAAAAAACGGATAAAAATTAATAAATATTTTCCCCAACAAACGTAAATGTTGCGAAACACCGTACGACAAAAAAAGAGAGAAAAATGCAGGAAAACATTTTTTTTCGCATGTTTATAAATAAAAACACCAAACTTCGGAAGCTCCCTAAAAAAAAGAAAACCTTTTATACAAACCCAGATGCAAGAACAACCGATGTGACAGATAGTTATAGGAGCTGCCGATAGATGGCGGCACAATATTTCATTCATATACACATTGTCACATAGTTATAGGAGCTGTCGATAGATGGCAGCACAAAATTTCATTCATTTACGCGTTTTTAATTAATATCTTTTTAACTAATTGTAATTTCAGAATTTCAATGGTTGAAATGGATTCCTTGGATTATTCCCCATCTTTTGGTACCTTCCGCTCGTTTATCCTTTCGGCGGTTCGTGAGAAGATAGCCGGACATAGATACATACATACGTTTGTTTACCTTCGGCTTTTAGTATATAAGATTTATGCCTCCTGTTTATTGTAAAAAAAAGTATGCCAAAAAATGTCTTTCTTGTATGTTTTTAATTTAAAATGCAATAAATAATTGTTTTTTTACGAAACAAAAACTTTGAAACTTTTTAGCACATTTATCCTGATATGCATTTTAATGGTTTGTATGCAAACTGATAAATTGTTCTGCAATTATACATATATAAGATTTCATAGTATCATTGTTTATTATTTAAAACAAGGAAGAACAGAGCTGTCTTTCTCTAAAATTCTTGATACAACTTTTGATTTTATGGAATTTTGCATTTGAATATATGTAGATACATTTTGAAAGTGTGTATAATAATGAATTCCATATTTCTTAACTAATGCTTAGAACGCTTAAAATTGGGGCAATCTTGGCTTGAACTCTGTTCCTCGTCTTTATCAATTTCAGAATTTGTTCTTTTTTCGCTCCCGTTTTTAAAAAAATGATTGATTTGCAGCCGTAGAGATCGATCGAAACTTCGGAGGTTTATTTTCAGGCTGGCATAAATAACGCTGCTTTAAGTTTTTTCGTAATCGTGTAGAATCGCAATCAAAACAACGAATTTTATCTATATACACAGCCATCTCAAAGTAAAAACCACGTGTTATTTCCAGAAACCAAAGGTTCCGTTCCAGAAACGTATCGGAATGAAACGCATAGAAAACGTTGGCCGTGAACAATACCGATACGAGGCAGTTAGCGTACTTCAAGGTCAAATCGCAGTCACTAGGTCAGCTACGGAAGCCCATTCAGCATAGGGAAAAAAGAGAGGGTGGGGGGACGAAGATTGCGAGAGGATGGCATATTTTAGCAATGTGAGTTTTATAATAATTGCTAAGTTCTTTAGAAAGTGTGATTAATAACTTTTATATTTTTCATGATGGATTTATTTTATGAGCACATGATAAACTTTATAACAAAATAGTCTGCAGACACTGTCCAAAATCTGCGACGTACGACGCAGCGTCGCGGTGTTTCTGCCACTGGGTATATTGAATAATTTCGCTCATTCCTGCAAGATGAAAATCCTTACTCTTTATTTAAGATAATCGATACGATACATTTTTACTTACATTAATATACTTCCATATAAATAAATTGGTTTTCAAATTATATTTGAAATGCTATGTAAAGTAAATATTTTTTTATAAATGAATCATAGATATCATTTCGAAGTTTAATGAAATTTCAAATCTTTTCCATAGCATACAGGCCTGCTTTCTCTATTTTAATTATTCTCATTCATAAAACTAACTTATCAACAAAATCGTTCAAGCGTGATTGAAGTTCAATTACGTGATAACACTTAAAAGCCTCCTCAATCCAAAACAACTTTAAACCAACTTTTCAGCAACCAATAAACAAATCTCAAGAGGTTTATCGCCTTAACCAGAAAATTACCGAGTACTAACTTCAGCCTTGAAGCTTTACATCCCACTTACCTTATCCCCATTTCAGGGAACAGGAAAAAGTGTTTCTGTTCTCTGCCGAAGTCGTATCGTACATCTTCGGGGATCGATGCTGGGCGACCACCCATGTGTTTACTGCCACTTCCGGTATCAGAAGTATCGACTCGGGCGAGCGTGAAATGATGACAAGGCAGTCTAAAAACACACTTAATTCCGCTCCTTCCTTTTCCCTAAAGCCGATTTTTCCCGGATAACTGTGCAGTAAATCATGTTTATTGATTCGTGCCTCGTAATTTAAGCGGAATCTCTTCGCTCCAGAGGAGTTTCCGGCACCGCACAATGGGAAAGGGAATTGGAAGTTTCTGCTTCGGACTCATTCGAAGTCGATAACTACATAGAGCCTTTTTTTCTTCCTTCTTCTTTTTCCTGAATCAACATTGTCCCTCGTAATCATGCAAGCATACGAGACTCATCTGCATACTGGTCGATTTCCGGTTTTTTGTTTCTGCTGAGTTTGATTTGAAAATTCAAATTACACAATGTTTTCTGTCTCTCTTTTCAGTTTCTTTAAGGCATTAAAATTGATGATCAACCTTTAACGCGAAGTTTGTATTTGGATGTAATCGTTCTGGCTTAAGAGAAGTGAGCGAGTGCAGTTGTGCAGTCGGAGTCTACCTTTATTTAACGGATTTCAGGTTCGACATTTTTCATTCGGGTTAGACTCTATTTGTTTATTAAGTTTTCTGAGCAAAACTGAGCCAACTCAATCCGTAGGAAAACAAACCTTTCTAAACTGGCTGTTATTTTGGAATTACCATTGCTAATTGCACATATGCATTATGTGCTATGCAAAACTGAAGTAATTTATCCCATTAGACTGATTTATCCATTAACTGGCATTAATTGCCCTGTACATTATTGATATTGCATTAAATAATTTTGAAAATTATTTACCGCATTAATAATTAAACTATTAATTAAGTTATAATTAAGTTTTATTAAATATGTATTGATGATGGTCTCCATTGCATAAAAGAGTAAAATTTGAATGCAATTCTTTTACGGTTGAGTAATATTCAATTCAGTGCATAATTGTGGCTAAGTAATATTTAATTCAGTACATAATTGTGGCTGAGTAATATTTAATTCAGTACATAGTTGTGGCTGAGTAATATTTAGTTCAATGCATAATTGTGGCTGATTAGTATTTAATTCAGTACATAATTGTGGCTGAGTAATATTTAATTCAGTACATAATTGTGGCTGAGAAGTGTTTAATTCAGTGCATAATTGTGGCTGAGTAATATTACATCAGCGCATATTTACAATGCACAGACGCATGTTTCCACCAAAAATAACGCTCAGAAAACGCATAGCAAAGATTGAGTATTATCCCTTCTAAAACCATTTGCATCAGGATCTTGCAGAAAACGTTTGCTAATGAAACTTTAAAAAAATGCAAGTCAATGATTTACAGAAATATAACATGAATTTTATTATAATTAATCAAATCCAGATTTTATTATAATCCATTTCTTAAGTTGGCTTTTGTGTGTGCATAATTGTTTTACGATTTCTCGTGTTTTGAAACAATCAATTTATCTAAGATTTTCTTTTAAAAATGCAATATTTATTTTAAAATTCTTATTTGTTTTTTGACGTTATAAATACGGTAGACTAATGAAAATTAGCAAATAGCGAATGAAATTCGAGTTTTATGATCGATATTTGAGTGAAGGATTTTCTGTCGAATACCAGAACAGTTCCTATTACATGAAACTGGCCTTAAAACCACTGATTAAAAAAAGGAATATTAATCTGAAGAAATAGCCATAGAAATATGGGGAGTTTGAGAAAGATTTTATTTATCTAAATTTTGATGCAAATTATATTTTTAACTCGAAAACATTTATTTTTTACATTTCAAATAGATCTTACCTTCTAATTAGTAGACTGATGTCAATACTTTCAAATGCAAGTGCTCCATGATTCATTTGCATTTGAGCAGAACTTTAAGGACATCTACTGAAGAAATAATGAAACGATATTAATATATCTTGCATTTGTTAAGAAAACAAAATCCAATGTTGCATGATGTAAAGAAAAATATACCAGCTTTTATATTTCCTGCATCAAAATCTTTCACAATTAAAAATGCTGTTTGTTAAATACTTCTTTTCTCAGAGTATTTTCTTCTCGGAGCATGGTATAAAGAGAGCAAGTATCAAAGGTAAATGTACACATATATTTAAAATGTCTTTTTTCTCAAAACTATATTTTTTCAAATTTGTCTTTAAAATGCTCCATGCGTCTTAATTTTTTAGTAAATCTTACGAAATTTTTATTACCTTATCCTGATAGATATTAAAATAAATCTTGGTATCCATTTTATGTTTCGACAACATTTAGATAGCTAAAATCAGTTTATTTCGAAACAATGAAAAATTTTGATGAAAATTAGGAAAACAAAGACAAAAATATTTCCTATAAATTAAATATTCAATGAAATAGCAAAATAATACCCCCTTGTGTTGGAAATGTACTTATGAGTAATAATAATGTAAAATGAAGTGAAACAATAAAAAAATCGGAACGCATGGAAAGTTTTAAAAAAATTAAAAATGTTTTTCTAATTTTCTAAAAAAGTTATTGTGTTAAATTTTTTAAAAGCATATTCCATAAAGTAATGTTTCAATAGATATGTGCAGAAAATTTCAGAACTAAGTCAATAATTAAGCAAAAAGCTATATAGTGTCCACCGTCTCCTTACGTAGGTCTAGTATTAGCAAATTATTAGTAGCAAACAATTAGCTTTCATACTGTTCAGGGGAAAAATAGTGCCTTCATGCTATTAAAACAAAGTTATTCTTTCTTGAATGTGCTGATATGGCTTTTAAAAAAAGTCCGCGAAAAAGTTTCACTGTACTAATCTTGGAGCTTCCAGAATTTGCTATCCTCCTTACTTCAATATCTTACGAATCCTATCTACTTATCCAAAACCTATCTAACTTTTTGCCATAACAGAAAATATTATTATTTTATATGTTTTGAGGAAGAAGCATACTTAATTTTTTTATGTACTACGCTCATAACTTACGTAACGCAAAAAATAAAATTTTAAGCAAAGGAAGTCTACTTTTGCCTTTCTACATTTAATAATAAGTAGAAATTTGTGTTTCCTTCCTTGTTTTTGTTTGATACATTTTTTGCGCTGTGGAGTAAATGAATAATTATGAGCGGCGTCTTTGGTTTGTTGAAGTTACTTAATTTTTTATGTACAACGCTCTTAGCTTAGGTAACGCAAAAAATAAAAGTTTAAGCAAAGGAAGTCTACTTTTCCCTTTCTACATTTAAGAATAAGTATAAATATGTGTTTCATTTCCTGTTTTTGTTTGATACATTTTATGCGCTATGGAGTAAATCAATAATTATGAGCAGTAGGATGGATCGAAAATTCAAAGTGTGGATAAAATAATCAGCATTGGTTGCAAAAGTTGTCTTTTAAGTGTACTAGCATACATGCAAAATTTTTTTCAACTTTGTTTAATACCTTCTGGTGCCCCAAGACACTTAAATATTTGCAAAAAAATGATTTTTACGCAAATTTCGAATTAAAAATTAAAAATGTGTTAAAAAAACGATTTTACAGGAAAACGTGGAGGAGAGGGCGAAGGAATGATAAAAATTAAAACAAAAATTGGAAAATGATCGTCGTGAAAAAATATCGTGTTTGTTCGATATCACATTTTGTAAGTGTACAAACATCGATACATGTAAATGTCAAAAGGATATGAAAATTCCACTTGCTGAGCATTTGTTTATAAAAGATCAAAGATTAGAAAGGAAAATGTTTATTGGAGAAATGGACGTAATTGCGACTAAAAAAGAATAAAAACTAAAATGGTTGAAACTGATGCTGATGCTGCTCATGCTCAATCAATGGAGCTACTTGAGCTCAACACTATGTCTTCGTCCTTGTATACAGATACGGATGTAATTAATGATGTCAATCATGAAATCGTTTAGATTTCTCTACCTTAGCAAGGAAATGTGATCGATACGGAATTTTAGATAGAGCAGCTGCTTCACTGGCCAGTGCTGTTTTGCAAGACATTGGAATTGTACACGAAGGAAAGACTTCGCATGTGATAGATAGCAATAAAATTCGTAAACAGCGTAAAAAGCTTTAAAATGCAGTTGAAGAGTCTACTAAGTTAACAGTGCCTTGGTCTCTTTTAACCGGATTATGTTTCGATGGGAGAAAAACAACACAAAAGTGCTAATTAAGAAGGACACAAAAGTACTACCCAAAGACCACGAAAGAGGAGCATTGTACTTTTGTAAACAGACCTAACTCTGTGTATATCGGACATGTTACTGCTGCAACAGGAGGAGCTAAAGCCAAAAAATCTTTTTGTAATCTTTTTGTATCAAGTAATATGCAATTAAATGGGCTAACAGTAATTGGATGCGATGAAACAAATGTTAATGCTGGCACAAGGGAGGTATTATTCTCTTGATGGAACTGGCCTCAATAGACCATTACAATGGTGAATTTGTTTGCTTCAAATAAATGAGTTACCTCTCCGTCATCTACTAAAGTCTTTGGGTGGTATAACAACTGGTCCTAAAGAATTTTTTCACCAATTGATAAAGCAATCAAAACCTGTAGCTCCTTTTTCTTTAATAAGTGTGGAGAATATGCCACATAATATAGATAGAATGGTTCTCAGCAATGATCAATAATATCTATATTATATTTGCCTAGAGATATCTCCGGTGAATGTTATTCTGACCTGGTATTAAGAAAGCCTCGTCCAGTTGTTCACTCAAGGTGGCTAACAATTACAGGTAGAATTTTGAGGTTGCATGTGGTCACAGAAAAACCATCCGACAATCTTATTATTCTTGTAGCATATATTATGACGGCATATACAACCTGTATGGTTCCATGTCAAGACAAAGCCCTCCACAACAGAAGGAGCGCTGCACATTTGGAGCCTTATCTCATTTTCTAGATATTTGGAACTCAATTTAAGAAATATAGCACACAATTTTATTCAACGAAATAGCTACTTTTGTCATCCTGAAAATTTGCTATTGTCAATACTTACAGATCATAAAGAGAATATAAGGTCTTTATCACCACGAAAACTAATTTGTGCTAGAAATGAAAACAGATGATCATCAGAATAAGAATTTTTCAAATACCAAAAAATAGACTTTAAAGCAAAGGATTATTTTGCACCTATTAAATGGCAACGAGTTGGACATTTTGAACCACATGTTCTGATGAATGTCCCATTTAAAGAAATTGAGGCCATGGTAAAAGTTGGACGGAGGAATGGTCAAAATATCCATGTCATACCCAAGCTGTAGAAAGATGTTTTCGCTTAGTGTCTGAAGCGTCGGAAAGTGTATATGGAGAAGAGAAGAGACACGACTTCATATTGAATAGGATACAATCAAGAATTCTTATCAAACATTAAAATACCAAAAAGGATTACATCCTTTAGAAATATGTAAATCTTCAAACTAATAAAATTAAAAACATCTATGATGCAAGTTCACTTTTTTTTAGTTTTGTGATTTATTGCTTTCACTATTAAATTTATACTTCATGTATTATCATAAAATTATAATTATTTAAAAGTTTATACTTTAATACTTGAATAATCTGCCAATTTTTCATTGATTCACAATGTTTAATAGATATTTGTAAAAGTGTCATTTTTTAACTTTTGTGGGTCTTTCGGGCCACCAGAAGATATGAATAAATTTTAATAATAATAAAAAGCGTAAAAAAGTATACCCAAAACAAAACTTTCTTACCCGACGCTAAAGGAAATTTTGAAAATATTTTTTTATAAATTTCCCCCAAAAAATGTCATTTTAAACTATTTTTGGGGCACTTGGGGCACTGGAAGATATGAATGGATTTCAATAAAAATATTATCTAAACTAATATACTTAAGACACAACTTTCGCGCCTCATGCCAAAAATAATTCATTTTTTTCCTATACTTTCCAATTCACCCTAATGAGCAGCGTCTTTGGTTCCTTGAAGTTACTTAATTTTTTATGTACAACGTTCTTAACTTACGTAACTCAAAAAATAAAATTTTAAGCAATGGAAGACTACTTTTGCCTTTCTACATTTAAGAATAAGTAGAAATATGTGTTCTTCTTGTGTTTGCTTGATACATTTTATGTGCTATGGAGTAAATCAATAATTATGAGCAGCGTCTTTGGTTCCTTGAAGATACTTATTTTTCTTAACAAAATATATCTGCTTTCTTATTTTTTAAATTAAATGACGACAAAGTTTGGATGGTAACCTTTTCAAAAAATTAATTATTTTATTTCTTATTTTCCAAACTATTTTGCATTTTCTTACTTGAT